>ML254983.1:0-35299 GCA_005239495.1 Nicotiana undulata
TCTTTTCTCCCCTCAAAATTGCAACTTGCTGACTTATTTACCAAACCCTTATCTGGGCCTTCTAACAGATCGATTCTTGGCAAGTTGGGGGTGTCTTCTACCCCCTCCAACTTGAGGGGGGATGTTGGAATAGATCGACCTCAAGCCTCTCTGTCTCAGAAGTTGAATGATTTAGCTGAAGAAGAAGGAGACATACCAAAATGAGAAGAAACAGACAAACCAAATTAATCTCATTATATTGAAAGCAAGCGGACAAAACAAAGTTGGAAATCATCCTACATGGAAGACACGTGGCATCATCTCAGCTATTGAAATTAACATTGATGGATTAATCTGGACCCTCCAAATTGAATTTATTAATGTAAATGGTCCTCACATCCACTGAAGAAGGAATGATGAGTTTGTTATGTTTGTTAGAATTAGACTACTAGTATTAGGACAAGTGTACAAAATTGATAGGGTATTCTTTTATTCTTTAATTTCTTTTCTATTTGTTACAGTTGTATAAATAGATAATCCTTTGTACAGTATAATCAATCAGAAAATACAGAAAATTTCTCAAACTTATTCTCTCATTTTCTTCAGATATAAAGTACGTAGCATATAGAGATGCGAATAAAATAACATAATATCGTTTGAAATGGTCCGATCATTTCTTGCTTCTACCTCCAGATTCACTAATTTATAGCTGAAATCATGGCTATTGAATATGTTAAAAGGGACGATATAGGCCTAGGATCACGTGCAAAGACATTGTCTTGAAAGATTGCTATCTCTCGGAAACCATTTGACTTTAACTAAAAATATGTTGGATGAAAGAAAAAAGTCCATATAATTAAAACAATTTAGTTGATGTTGAGTTTTAATCATGTTGGTACATTTAGAGCCCGTTTGGACACTAAAAAAAAATTCCTTTTTTCCAAGAAGAAATTTACTTTTTTTCGAAATCAGCGTTTGTTCATAAAAATTTTCAATTTTCATTTAAAGATGCATTTTCGAAATTTTTGAAAATTTGAAAAAATACAAAAAGTTATTTTTCAAAATTTTCACTCACAAAACTTCAAAAACAACTGAAACTGAAATTTATGTCCAAATACACCTTTAAATTTCAAATACAATTTTCACTTGAAAACTTTTTTCACCATTTTTTAGAATTTTACAATTCTTATGTCCAAACACCTACTTAATTTAAGTCCAACAAAATAGTTGATACTCCCTCTGGTCCAAAATAAGTGATTTTTTAACCTTTATTTTGCGGTCCAAAATAAGTGATTTTTTAACCTTTATTTTGTGGTCCAAAATAAGTGATTTTTTCAGATTTCGAGAATGAATTAATTATTTTCTTCCTACATTGCCCTTGGAGTAAATAGTGTTGGAGTATGTGTTAGCAGTATTTATGTGGGATAGTAAAGGTTAATATGATCAATTTCATTGCTAATTAATGTTAAAAGGTAGATTTCTTAATTTGTGTGAAAACAGCCAAAAAATCACGTATTTTGGACCGGAGGGAGTATTGAGTTTGAATCATGTTAGTCTTTAATACCCCCCGGTTCACAATAAGTGACCAGTTTTCTTTTAGCACGCTCATTAAATTATATACAAAAATACCTACTATGACTAAACTACCCCTAATTAAACATTTAATGTGAGGAGTAAGAAAACTTTTTAGAGATATGTACATAGGGGTTATTTTGTAAAAACAAATTGAATTCTATCTTGATTACATAACTGGACACTGATTATTGACCAAAATAAAAAAGGAAACTAGTCACTTATTGTGAACCGGAGAGAGTAATATTAATCTTATATTTTGAAAAACAAATAGAAGGACAAATAGACAAGAGCATTAATAGAGTTGGTAAATACCAACGGCCACTAAACCTCCCAAAGGCGCGCTTAATTCATTTATATTTCACTTTTGACTTCCCTTTTCCTCACTCTTTTCTTCAGCTTCCTTTCCCCTTTCCTTTACAAACTTAAAACACCTTTTGCTTCTCAAAGAAGAAAACAATTTAAATCAATGTCAAACAGTCCTTCATTTTCCCTGTTTCAGTACCTCAACATTTCGCTGACAAAGGCTTCGATCCTCGAATCGATTATTTTCAGGTAAATTTTATTTATAACTGTAACATATGAATTTCCTTGAACCTAAATCAAAGTCAAGTTTAACATATTTTATATTTTATTAGGAAGAATCAGAAGAATATCATAGATATTATATTGTTTCTCGAAATCAAATACTTCAATTTGTTACTATATTTTCTGTATTGATTATTTTTTCTAGACGCGAAAATTTATTGTTACGGTAACATTATTGCTTCTTTTATTTTCAATTCTCTTTGACATAATTCTAACTAGTGGTATTTATTTTATTTCATTGGAACCGTTTTATTCCAATATTAAATATTTTGGGATATTAATACCATTTATGAATGTGACCTGAAAAAACAGATTTTGCTATCAAAGAACTTCAAGAAAAGCAGTCACCGGAAAAGATGGTGGAGAAAAGCTCTGTTCTTCTTCAAGTGGAATAAAAGGAAGCCATTAAATGAAAGTCCTAAATACAGCAATTTTTATCACCATCGGAATGTTGTATTAAGTGGATCAACTTCTGGCCCGCTGTATATTACTGAGAGTAGAACTGGGTCAAACACGCCTCGCCGGAAAACCCGCCGGCCGTTCTCCGGTTCGATGGCCGGAAGTTTGACTCCGAGCAAGAAAGGTGATTTGGGGATACCATACGTTAATCTTAAGGAGTTTAACATGGACAGGCAGCAGACAACCTCAGCTACTCCCATCTATTTGGTCACATGATGAAAGTAAATCAAATTTGAAGTACAAGCTACTGTTAATTACTCATGTAATTTCCATTTTATGTGGCATAATAGAGGAGTTAAAAGGTTTCTTTAATCTCGATTTTTGAATATTCTTAATCAAGTATTGTGACTTTGTAATATTTTTTATGTAATTTTTAAATATATAATTTTATTTTATCTTTTTTTTTTTGAAAAATCTGTATTCAAATTCACATTTAAAATCAAGCTAGCCTCAACCTCGTACTTCAAATCTCTCACATAAAATGAGATTTTTTTATAATGATAGTGTTTCGATCAATATGTCATATTTTTAACTATTTCATCATACACCTGCCACTTATACAAGTATGTACGACGACTAAAAATGTTGGTCATTAAGACCGTCTCCAATCTTAACATTAAATTTCATATTAAATTTTACACTAAAATAGTGTAACATTAAATTTGCTTCAACCATTACATTATATTATACACCAAAAAAGAATATTTCTTTTTATATTCTTCTATCTCTTCTATATTATATTATTATCTTCTATTTAAATTTTATTTTTTATTTTCTTCAAACAAATTCTATCTTTTCCTTTTTTTCATATTCATCACATAATTCACCACTTATAAAATCATTTATTACAAAATTATTTTAAATGATAAATCGCCTAAAAGTGAAATCATAGATAAAAGATAGTTAAATAAATATTACATTATAGTCAAATTTAATTTATTGACGAACTTGAATTCCAGTGACGATCTAAATCTTCGTGAATTTTTGCGACAAGAACAAAAACTAATAATCGATAAAAGAAGTCAATAATTTCAACAACCACAAGCACAACAATCTTCTATCCCCGTTCTCTCAATTTTTTAGTAATTTTGGTTCACCTGGAAATAACATACTGGATTATTAAACTCATGTTTTATGTTTTTGATGTAATTTCAATTTTAATGTATCCTCTGATGTACTTTTAATGTTAGTGTATTTTTATTTTATGTATTGTTAATTTTCTTTTTTAAATTTTAGTTTTCATTTTTCAGTTTTAGCAACATTAGATATCTTACATTTGCATATTTTATTTTTAAATAATGGTTATATTTATTTTTATACAATTATAATAATAAAATTAACTTACAATTTTATATAAATATAATATATACAAAAATTAATATATCAAAAAAATAGGATATAAATTTAAAATTATAAAGATCTTAATATAAAATTAATTATATACACAATATATGATAAATTAAAAGTCAAAAAAATAAAATAATATTAAACTAAATTTGGTGTTGATGAATAGTGTCACACCAAATTTGGTGCAACACTATTCACACTCTATAATGGTTCAAGATTTAGTGTTCCATCGGAGCAAAAAAACACTAAATTTTACACCAAATTTAGTCTTGGTGTAAAATATAATGCACCGTTAGAAATGGCCTAAGCAAAGGAAAGAAATTTTGAAGTGCTAATAATCATATTATCTTTATCCTAGTTTTAGGTACTTTTAAGTATGGAGATTGGAAAGGAGACTGCTCCCTTAATAATATCAAATAAAATAAAATGGAAGGAGTTTTTTCTATCCAAAAAAAAAAAAAAAAAACTCCCTCCATTATATTTTATTTGTATTATTTTTTTATTTGTTCGTCTAAAAATGAATGACTCGTCTATCTATAATTAATATCTTTAACTTAAGTTTTCTATTTCACTCTTAGTGATATATTTTTATTGTTATAAATTTCTTTTATTTTTTCTTAATGATATATTTTTATGGTCATCAATAATCTAATTTTATGTTTGACATTACAAGTTTTACAAAAAATTATTTAACTAATTACGTAATCAAATTACTAAGTATCGTAAAAACAGAAACGAAAGGAGTAACATTTTATAGTTGGAAAAAGAAACTTAAAAAAGTTTTCCTCTTTCCTTGTGAATTGTATGTGTTCTGATACCGCTGCTACAGCTTGCGTTTGATTTGACAGAAGCCTGCTTCGCTTCTTTTTTGTTTTTGGTTTTTCACCATTTTCTGAAGCTCAATTGAACAAAGAATAGGGCTTTATTATTGTAATTTTAGTTAGAGGTCGACACGGGTGTTCATAAAAAATAAAAATCCGAAAAATCGAACAAAATCGAAAATCAAACCAAATCGATCAAAAAAATCGATACTTTTTGGTTTGGTTTGGTTTTGGTATTGAATTTTAAAAACCGATCAAATTTGGTTTGGTTTTGGTTTTAATAAAAAAATAACCGAACCAAACCGACTATATGAGTAACTATTTCAAATTTATTATTACACTTATATATATGTATATATTTATACAAAGTTTCAAATTTTTTACGGTGAATGTTAATCGTTTGCACTTTTAGTACAATTCTTTACCTTTATATTCTAGTTTGATTGATAGTTTTTTTTTTGTTAAGTGTAAGAATCCATTTCATGTTAAAAAATATATATTTTTAATTGAGTCCTAAAATTATTTATCACTATTTGATTCAATTATCATCAAATGATTTGATAGTGTCCCCTTGAAAATATGGTCGCCAGAATATGTGTTTGGTAGTGTATGCCTTATATTTAAGAAAAAATCGACAAATAACCGACATAAACCGAATTGAGAAAAACCGACTTAATTGGTTTGGTTTTGTTCTAATATTTGAAAAATCGACTTACTTGGTTTGGTTTCTTTTTAGGGAAAAACCGATCCAAACCGAATCATGAACACCCCTAGAGGTCGATATCAAAAAATAAAAAGTATATTACTCATGTAACTCTTTTTTTTTTAAAAATAAACATTTAATATTTAAAATTTATTGATTCGACTAATTCAGATTCGCATTGCATTTAATATTCAAACTGACTCGACTAATTCAGATTCACATGGTACATCATTCCTTAAAGTGGAGCTCTCCCCAGCATTGGTTTCTCCATTTCAGCACTCGAATTCGATATTTCTGGTTAAGAGTGGGAAAATCTCATTCATACGCCTACAAAACTTGAGCTTACCTCTCCATTTTATAAAGTTGGAACTTTCAGTCTTCAATGGTGCAGCATAAAAAATATATCACTAACCATGGTAGATCAGGTTCAATTCCATTACTCACGAAAAAGCTTAGATGATTTTTTCTATTTATCTAAAATTTAGAAGGTAAACTTATTTGATACTTGTACTAATAAAAGATAAAAATATCACACACGAACTTACAAGTTACGGTAAACAGTCACTAATGTTTGCATTAGAAGAGCCGTCTATATCACACCTTTTAGGATACGATTCTTTCCCGACCTTGCGTGAATACAAAATACTTTATGCACGAACTACGCACTGATACAAGATAATAGATACTCATTAAAATATTTAACGTACACGCAAATTATTCCAAACGCCAACCTACGGAGTAACAAATACTACCTAAGAAGGTATATGTTCAAATGAAGGTGGCAATAATATTGAGATCCGTTGGGCGGAAAGTTTGTTTGTCTACTTTCTCCGGTCCAAAATAAGTGATTTTTTATTTGTTTTCATGCAGATCAAGAAATTTATCTTTTATTATTAATTAGTAATGAAATTGACCATATTAACTTTTATTATCCCACATAAATATTCCTAACACATACTCCAATACTATTTACTCAAAGGGTAATGTAGGAAAAAATTAATTAATTAATTCTTCAAATTCGAAAAAATTACTTATTTTAGATCACAAAATAAATATCAGAAAATCACTTATTTTGGACCGTAGAATTTGTCGATTACATTATTTTGATTCAGACATGGGAGTACGCATAACATTATAGCACGATAATATTAAAGTCTTAGTGACCGTTCGTGCATGTGGGGTCGACTTCAGCTCCAAATTTTGGATTATTATTAGGAAAGTGAAAGGTCTAGATTGGAAAACCATGCCAATTAGGCAACAACCTAACGGGTGTGTGTGAGAAATTTTTTATCAAAATTTTCAAAATAATATTACCTTTTGTATCTGTTGGCCCGAGAAAATGAATAGTTTTCAAGATTGACAAAGGTACTCAAAAATGAACCAGGTTCATCATTGACAGACATAGACACAAACAGAGTCAAAGACATGTGAGGTATACATGCAAGAGATAGACTTAATTTGGTAAAATAGAGATATCTCCTGATCGAAAAAATTACAAAAATAATAAGGAAAAAGACTCCTAATTCAGTAAGAACAGAATCTAAGATAAAGAAGGATTTGAAGAGTTGAGATTAACTAGAACTCTTCTACCAAGGAAGAGTGACATTAGAACTCTAGTTAATTTCTTATCTACTAATCTTATATATTGCAGATTGTTCTTATTGTACAGGCACGCACAAAAGCAGAAGTTAAACAAGAATTGAGAGCAAAATTAGCGAGGCAATTTTGCAAACAGTTCGAGTGAAATTTGAGTGTGTGAATCTGAAGCTACTTGAACTAGCTAGAAGAACCAGTTCCAACTGTTATTTTTTAGTCTAGTTTATTTGTAGTAGGTAGTTTTAACTTGTACTTTTTCAACTTTATCTAGAAGCGTCTGTAATAGGTATTCTATGTTTCAAGTAAGAGTTAACTTGGGGTTTGTGACAAATAACTAGAGGCTAGTATGCTACAAGGGATTAGAGGTAATCCTAGGTACAAAAGAGTTTTTGTAAATGTTGTTTTTGGCTCACTGATTTAGTAAAGAGTTTTGGAAAAATCCTACTGGGAAGTAGGTCCTGGTTTTTTCACCTTTTGAGCTAGGTGTTTTTCACGTAAAAATTTCTGTATTCTTTAATTTCTGTATTTATTATTCCGCAACAGTAAGAGTTGAAACACATAGAAGAACCTGGTCCTTCAATAATAAATGCACGAAAAAATCGAACATCACACAAATGTGGTATTGACGTATAACACATCAGTATCTATCATTATAAAAAGATAATGAAAGAAAAATTCAAATATTAAACTCGACAATTAGAATTCATACATTTAAAATGTGTCACACACGCAATATGACTATTCCATTATTCTATATAAAAATTATTTGCATCATTAATTTATCTCATATTGCAACCTCCCTCTAATGGGTTTTCAGCTTGGTTCTGACATTTCTCACAGTGGACATAGACAACACAAGATTTAATTTACCCTAATCTATCAAATTATTATTTATATGTCCTTTGCAATAAGATCAGTTTGAAGTCAAATAATATTCACTTTCTCTCTAAAATTGCCATTTTTTTTATAGTCATTATTTTACAACAGATAAACATTTTTATGAACGATAAAATAAAGAAAAATATATATACAAGATAGATCGTTATTCGTTAGGGAACTTTTCCTTTTCAAAAACTTTGGAATATTATTTTTGCTCCATCACGTACAAAAAGACCACGTGCCAAATTATAGGACAGGTTTGGCCATCTGTTTTGTATTGTAGCAATAATGAAGTAATAATAGTAGTGACATTGACGATGACTTCAATAACAACCACAGGAATCATAGCCAAACCTTTTCTACAGTGTACTTGGATTAGCCGGCAATTATAAATATCCAAATTAGTCACTCAGATCTAGGGACAGAAGAAAAAACAAAAATGGAGAAGATAGAGCACAAGATGGTAGCTGTAAATGGCCTACAAATGCATGTAGCAGAATTAGGCCAAGGTCCAATAATCCTCTTTATCCATGGCTTCCCTGAGCTCTGGTATTCATGGCGCCACCAAATCCTCTACTTAGCTGAACGTGGCTATCGTGCTGTTGCACCTGACCTAAGGGGTTATGGAGATACTACAGGTGCTGTTAAATTTTCTTTTTTTACGTGACATACTTTCCTTTTTAGTTTGTCTAAAAAAGAATAAGAATGATATACAGTAGGAATTTTATAACAACATCCTTATATAATAGCACTTCACTGTAAATTTTAGGATCCGCTTGATATTAATGTTCATTCTTTTATAAGAAAAGTGAAATAAGAAAGAACATATAGAACTTTTCCCACCATTTATTTTAAAATAATAAAAAATTGATACTTTGACTAAAAACACATAAAAGAAATTGAAAAAAACGAAAAACTTTTTATGGACAAACGGGCCTTAATATTTGAATTTAAGTTTTCATGAAATAAAATGATTTTTTTTGTAGTTCTCTTTCAACTCTGACCTTTATGAGAAATGACTAAGTTAATTTGAAATACAGTGACTTTGTTGTACCATAAAGGAAATCATGAGCATTTTGTCGAACAGTATACAGGCAATATCAACAACAATAACAACAACCCAGTATAATTTCACAAGTGGGGTTTGGGGAAGGTAGGCCTTATCCCTACCCTAGGGTAGAGAGATTGTTTCCAATATACCCTCGACATCCTTCCCTCCAAGAACTCGCCACCTTGCTTTTGGAGTGACTGGAACTCACAACCTCTTGGTTGGAAGCGGAGGATGCTTACCATCAGAGCAACCAGGGGCGGACCTACGTGGGGAGGTGAGGGGTCACGGGAACCCGTTAACCTCGGCAAAAATATAATATATGTATTTTGTACCTATATGTATATACAGTAAGGACCCCTCCCTAAACACAAAAGCTGAGCAGAAGAGTTGGTTAAAGGACACACTCAAAGTGCCTTCACTTCTGTGACGTCCCAAGATCAAATCCATCTCTTACAACTTTTATAATTCTATTGTACTTTTACTGTTTTTAAATTCAATGATTATTTAATTACTTAGCAGTTTGATTGAGAAGGAAGGATCCATATGTGGTTGAGAAGAAGCATCCTTAGGTGATTGAAGAAAATGTTATTTTGCTTGGAATCGTTTTTCTAGGAAGTTCTTGTTCTTATGAATTTAGATAACATATTCTTGGCGAAGTTTAATTCTTTTCAATCAAGTACTAGTTTTAAGAGACAATGCCTCTCATTTTATAGATGAGTTTGATGTGAAATAATCCCGACCCTGCTATGAGTGGACGATGTACTTAAGTTNTGCTATGAGTGGACGATGACTTAAGTTATATTAGTACAAAATTAATGATATTTGATAATATCGAAATTTGTATTTTAATGATAGTTAATCATTAAGTTTTTACAGATTTGAACGGTGTAGCTCGAAAGCAAAAAGAGTCGAATTCATTCGAGAGAGTTTGGTGGTCTTAAGAATGGTTCGGGTGGGGGATTCTCTTAATCACTAGCTAGTACTTGGTATACTAAAGATGGTGCCCCCGCTATGTTCAAATTCTGGGTCCGCCTGTGAGAGCAACCCACCTTTATCTAGTATACATGCAATATCCTTTCTAAGAAAAGTTGTTCTCACTCTTAAAATCTTTCTTCTTCATTTTTCTTTTTTGTAACAGGTGCACCCATTAATGATCATACAAAATTCAGTATCTGTCACCTTGTGGGTGATCTCATAGCACTTATTGAAGCCATAGCTCCTAATGAAGATAAGGTGTTTGTTGTGGGTCATGACTGGGGTGCTATAGTTGCTTGGCATTTATCCCTTTTTAGGCCAGATAAATTAAAGGCTTTGGTGAATTTGAGCGTTCATTATTTTCCTAGGAACCCACAGATGAATACTGTTGATGGACTGAGGGCTATATATGGTGATGATCATTATGTCTGGAGATTTCAGGTTCTCTCTGTTTTAGTTTGTCTATCTGTATAATTTGTGTTTGAAAGGATTTTACAAGTTTTCTGGGGACTATCGAATAGTTGCATCGGAAATTTGACATTTTTAGTATGAAGTATGGACTACTAATTAGGGAAAAAAGAAAAAGACTTCATATACAAAATAAATGAGTCGTGATAAAGGGCAACATGATGCATTAAACTCTCCCTATGTATGTGGTTCGGGAATAGGTCGAACCAGTGAAACTATGTTGTTCGGACTCTCTGAAAATATTGTTGGGTGCGTGTAGAATCCTCCAAAAGTAGTACATTTTTGGACGATCCGATATGGGTGCGACAACATTTTGGTCCGCACAACATAGATTGTGAATCTACGGTAGCAGTGTTACTGTTGAAGTTAAGAAACTATAAATAGTTGTACATTGATGTATTTATATTGTACTCTTTTAGAATGTGGTTAAGAAGTTAGTTAGTGGTACAATTGGCTATGTTAGTTATAAATATATAGGGGTGTACAGTTACTTTTTCTTAGTGCAGTAACATAATAATTTTGTTTCTTTACGTCTCTGCATTCTCCTTCTTCTTCCTCTTTGTCTCCTCTTAGCTCGAGCTCAACAATGGCGACACCTAGGGCTAGAATTCAACATGGTACCAGACCCATGGTTCTTCGCGGCTGAGCAACGAACATTTCATCCAGTCAATTCTCTACGTCGTCAACTTCATTTACTCGTTGTTTGATCTCTCTTCATCTTCAGCTTCAATTTTTCTCAGATCTGTTTTTTTTTCCTGTCAAAATGACGCTTAATTCACCTCAAGTTACAACTGGATCCCCACATGCAAACAATCAACATATTGATTACAACGATCCGCTATCCCTCGGATACACCGGGTACATCGCTCGTTCCTCAACTGTTAATTGGAACTGAGAATTACTCGGAATGAAGGCGATCTATGGAGATGTCACTACTCGTGAAAAATAAACTTGGATTTGTTGATGGAACTTGCACTAGAGAGCAATATGAGAAAAATATCTTCCAATTGCTGTAGTGCGATCGCTGTAATGCCATCGTACAATCATGGATCCAAAGTTCTGTGGCTAAGGAACTCAGGAAAGGAACTGTGTACTCTTCAAATGCCCAGAAAGTTTGGAAAGCACTTAAGGATCGTTTTGACAAAGTTAATGCCACAAAGGTATATCATATGAACAGAGAAATTAGTTGCCTAACACAGGGCATTTCTACTGTATCAGTATATTTCTCTAACCTCAATGACCTATGGGATGAATTTGAATCGATAATACTTGAGCCATGTGACTGTGAGAAATCTAGGACATTCATTGAGTTTCTTCGCTAACAGAAACTCATGAAATTTTTAATGGGATTGAATGATACTTATGCTCCTCATAGAAGCCACCAAATACTGATGATGCAACCAACTCATTCACTTGATCAAGCATATTCAATAGTTCAAGAGGAAAGTCAGAGGTTAAGTAGTGGATATGGCATACAAGGTGGAATTTTGGGCAACCTAATGGAGCCAAATTATATCACCTGCAAAAGGAACTTGCTGATTTAGTTCAAGGGTCGGCAGACATTGCTACTTACTTCACTAAAATGAAGAGACTATGGGATGAATTAGACACTCTCAATTTTGATATGTATTGTTCTTGTGCTTGTGACTGTGGTGCAAAGAGAAAAATGCAACAGTTTAAGGAAGATGAAAGACTCATTCATCATGGGATTGAATGAAACTTATGGACAAGCAAGAAGCAACATACTCATGGTTAAGCCTTTACCCTCAGTCAATCAAGCATACTCACTCCTCATGCAGGATGAGAATCAAAGGGAGATTCATGTCAAATCTCAATTTCCAACAGATGGTGCTTCATTTCTGGTGAAAAATCAAGGTTCTCATAATTACCAGAACACTGCAGGACCTCACTTTAACTCTCAGCAGAGAGTTGGAAACAACTCCTATAAAGGAAACCCTGCTCTTAAAGGAAAGAAAATGTGTTCCTATTGTAAGATGACCAATCACACAATAGATAATTGTTACAGGCTTGTGGGTTTCCCTACTGATTTCAAGTTTACTAAGAACAAGAGGTTTCAAAACTCTCCTAAAGGGAACTCAGTTGCTGCTACAGTGGAAGATACAAAGGATATTCATAGCAACATGGCAGAAGGACCTCAATTTTCCCAGAAACTCTCACCTGATCAATTCAACCAATTGGTCAACCTTCTAAATCAAATACAAACAGGACAGGGTGCTACTCAGGAGGTTAATGCAAATTCTGTTGCTGGTATATTTTTTACTAATTCACCATCATGTTACTCAATCACTAACTCTAATCTTGCTAACTCCTGGATCATAGATTCAGGAGCAACTGAACATATGTGTTTCAATGCAAAATCATTTCTGTTCTTAGTACCATTATATAATCCTCTAATGGTAAAGTTACCTAACTCTTCTAGGGTAAAGGTCACTCATACTGGAAAGGTTTCCATTTTTCCAGGATTGGTGTTAGAATATGTTCTGCACATTCCTAGTTTCAAATACAATTTACTCTCAGTTTCTAGACTTTGTCAAAGGTTCAGATGCCTCCTAGTTTTCACTCCTTTTGGGTGTATTTTGCAGGGCCCTCTCATGAAGAGCCCTCAAGTTTTTGGTGAAGCTAAGGAAGGACTTTACTTATTGCAACCTAATGTCATCAAGTCTAGAACTATTTCTTCCAACACTATAACATCTTTATTTCCAGAATCTTTTTCTAATTCAGTTTCAGCTTGTCGTTCTTTTCCTATCTTAGCAACTACAGAATCTGATGTAAAACTATGGCATGTAAGGTTGGGGCATTTGCCTTTCAATGCAATAAAGTATATCAGTTCTATTTCTTTTGTTCCTAATCATATATGTCATTGTGATGTTTGTCCTCTAGCACGACAGTCTAGATTACCTTTTCCAATAAGTCAAATTAAGACTAAACAAGTCTTTGAATTAATTCATATTTACACATGGGGTCCCTATGGGACACCTACTTACAATGGATATAATTATTTTCTCACTATTGTGGATGATTTCAGTCGTGCAACTTGGACCTATCTATTGAGTACTAAGGGTAATGCATTCACAGTTTTGAAATATTTCTTGAGTATGGTGGAAATACAACTTAATGCCAAAGTCAAGATTATCAGGTCAGATAATGCCTTAGAATTAGGGACAGCCACTACAGCTTCCTTATTTCTACAATCACAAGGCATTTTGCATCAGACTTCATGTGTGGGTACTCCCCAACAAAATGGGATTGTGGAGAGGAAGCATAGACATTTACTAGAAGTTGCTAGAGCTCTCCTATTTAAGTACAAGGTGCCTCTATGCTACTGGGGAGAATGCATTCTAACAGCTACATTTCTGATCAACAGATTCCCATCTAGAGTACTTAAAGGTCAAAGTCCATATCAACTGTTGTTTGGTAAGGAACCTACTTATTCTTTCATGAGAAGTTTTGGTTGTCTATCTTATGCCTCTACCTTGGCACTTAACAGAGGGAAATTTGACCCCAGAGCTACAGTATGTGTTTTTATGGGTTATCCCATTGGTAAGAAAGGATACAAACTTCTGAATCTAACTACTAAGAAAATCTTTGTTTCAAGGGAAGTTCATTTTTTTGAACACATCTTTCCTTTTGCTCATACTACTTCAGATCATTCCCCTCCTCCTATTTTCACATTCCATGTACCTTCCTTCACCACTGATTCTACCACACAGCAGACCTCACATGCTCCACAGATTTCTCCCACACCTATTAACCCCTCCAATTCCCCACAACATTCTACTCATTCTCCCTATTTTTCTCATGTTTCTCATGTTTCTCCTTCCCCACCAGTCCCTCTTAGGAGGTCAAATAGAGATAATATAGGTACTTTACCTAGTTATCTTAAGGATTACATTTGTAACAACATTTTTCTCACTGATCTCACCACTTCCTGCCTCACTTCTCCTTGTTCCCCATCTCCATTTTCTTTTTCTGCCCTTACTAGTTCCAATCAACATCTACTCCAATCAGTTTCTTATATTTCAGAACCTACAAGCTACTCTCAGGCTTGTTCCAACTGGAGTAATGAATGTCATGATTAATGCCGTAGCTCCAATTTTCACACCTGAGCAGTATCAACAGATTCTTAGAATGCTGAGCAGGGAAAAAGGACCAGCAGAAGAACAAACATCAGTGGATGTAGACAATATGGCAGGTAATTCAATTACTTACCAAATCAAATGGATTATTGATACTGGTGCTTCAAGTCACATATGTTTATCCCTAGATCTATCGTCTAATGCTAAGTCTGTCTCTCATACAGGGTCATGTGTCTTGCCTAACAATCAAACTTTACATGATGTACTTTATGTGCCCAAATTCAAATATAACCTGATGTCTGTGTAGATATACCAAAGAGTTAAAATGTATTGTCTCTTTTTACCCTGGTTTTTATCTCTTTCAGGACCTCTTCAGTGGCAAGGTGAGGGGGATTTGTAACCTCAAGGATGGACTCTACATCCTCAATCCTTCAAAGCCGATTGCATCCTTCATTCCTACTTGCATGACCACTAACCAGTTTGCCTCCTCAACTATGTTGTGGCATCAAAGACTTGGCCATGCTTCTTATTCAGTTCTTAACAAGATACCTACAATAAAGACATTGTTGTCTAATCCTAATTCTTGTGATTGTCATGTTTGTCCATTAGCTAAGCAAACTAGGCTGCCTTTTCCTACTAGCATTTCAAAGTCACAATGTTCATTTGAACTTGTTCACATGGATGTATGGGGTCCATATAGAGTAAAAACCTTTCTTGTTGATGATTTTTCACGAATGACTTGGACTTTTCTCCTAAGACTGTAGAGTGATGTTTTTGTGATTCTGTCAAAGTTTCTTCATATGGTAGAAAACCAATTTTCTTCTATTGTTAAAACCTTCATATCTGATAATGGGTATGAATTTTTCAATTCTCTTTGTTCTAATTTGTTTCAAACAAAAGGCATTGTTCATCAAAGCAGCTGTGTCTATACTCTCCAACAAAATGGGGTGGTAGAATAGAAGCATAGACACCTGCTTGAAGTAGGAAGAGCTTTAAGGTTTCAAGTTGCATTACCTTTGAAACTATGGGGTGAATGCATTCTACCAGCCACTTATATCATCAACAGATTGCCTAGTATTTTTTTAAATGGAAAGACTCCTTATGAGGTTTTTCATGGCTATTCTCCTAAACTAGATCATATAAGGACAATAGGGTGCCTTTGTTTTGCTGCCAAGCTCGACACTCATGACAAATTCCAACCAAAATCCATTCCTGCTATCTTATTGGTTATGCACCTACCCAGAAAGGATATAAACTATATGAACTTGACTCTGGGAAGATCTTTGTCAGTCGAGATGTTGTGTTTAAAGAATATATTTTCCCTTTTAGATGTCCAAAAGAGAAGCCTTCTTCATCATATTATGATACCTCAATACTTATGCCTACAGCCAGTTCTGAGTATCTTCCTATTTCTACACACTGGATCATGATTCACTCTCACCTTCATTGCCTTCACCTCCACTCACAAACTCTCCAGTTTCACCTTCAGTACCTCACAATCCTCTGTCCACTAACAGTACATCTCCTGTTGTAGAGTCAATCATATTGGTTACATTACCTCCACCTAGAAATTCAAGTAGAACTAGCAAGTCACCTATATGGTTAATTGACTATGTACATCCACCTCTGCCATCCACCTCTTCTACATCACATCCTATCCAACATTTTGTCTCCTACTCTCATCTTTCACCTTCTTTCAAAGCCTTCCTCACTTCTTTTTCTACTGATGTTGAACCCTCATCTTTCCATCAAGCTAGTAAGGATGATAGATGGGTTGCAGCTATGAAACTTAAAATTGAAGCATTAGAAAAGAATAATACTTGGTCTATAGTTGATTTACCTGTTGGAAAAACACCCATTGGATGTAAATGGGTATAAATAAAGTACAATGCAGATGGCACTATAGAAAGGTTTAAGGCCAGGTTGGTTGCTAAAGGCTTCACTCAACAGGAAGGTTTAGACTTCCATGATACTTTCACCAGTTGCCAAACTCACAACTGTAAGGGCTGTTATTGCTACTGCTGCTATTAATCAATGGCCTATATTTCAAATGGATGTACAAAATGCTTTTCTCAATGAAGACCTTGAAGAGGAAGTCTACATGACTTTACCTCAAGGATTTAGTAGCCAGGGGGAGCATAAGGTTTGTAGGCTACTTAAATCCTTGTATGGGCTCAAGTAGGCTTCTAGACAGTGGAGTTTAAAGCCGTCTCAGGCTTTATCCTTAGTTGGTTTCAAGTAAAGCAAGCATGATTACTCCTTGTTCACTAGAAATGTGGATAACAACTTTGTTTTGGTTTTGGTCTATGTAGATGATCTTCTTGTTACAGGGAATAACCTACATGAAATTAAAAGAGCTCAGGAGTCTCTGCATCAACACTTTAAAATGAAGGAACTGGGAGAAGTCAGATACTTTCTACGCATAGAGTTTGCTAGAACAAAAGAAGGCATCCTCATGACACAAAGAAAATATGCATTGGAGATGATATCAGACGAAGGCCTGGCAGGCTCCAAGCCTAAAGAGACACCAATGGAGCAGAACTTGAAGCTGATAAGCACTGAATTTATTGCTTACACAGACACAAATAAAGGAGATGAGTTACTGGAAGACAGGGGAGCTATCAAAGACTCATAGGGAAACTCTTATATCTGACAATAACAAGACCAGGCATCTCATATGCAGTTCAGTCCCTAAGTAAATTCATGCAACACCTAAGAAATCTCACTATGAAGCAGCACTTCATGTAGTAAGGTATATCAAGAAGAAACCAGGGTTGGGACTGTTGATGTCAAGTAGTAGCGGTGAAGAAATAGAGGCATTCTGTGACTCAGACTGGGCATCATGTCCCATGTCAAGGAAGTCTGTTACTAGATACTGTGTTAAGCTTGGAAATTCAACCATTTCGTGGAAAGTAAAGAAGCAACATAAAATATCTAGGAGCTCAGTTGAAGCTGAGTACAGGAGCATGGCACACATAGTAGCAGAACTCGTATGGTTGAAAGGATTATTGGGAGGACTAAATGTGAGTTTGAAACTGCCTATGAAACTGTTCTGTGACAATAAAGCAGCATAAATTGTTCTGTGACAATAAAGCAGCATTGCAAATTGCTGCTAATCCTATGTATCATGAACAAACAAAATACATAGAAATAGACTGCCACTTCATACGAGAGAAAATTCTAGAAGGATTGATCAAGACTTTGTATATAGCAAGTCAAGAACAAACAACTGATGTGTTGACCAAGGCATTGGGACATCAGCAACATGCTACTTTGATTTCCAAGTTGGGAATGCAGGATGTTTTTCATTCTCAACTTGAGGGGGAGTTTTGAAGTTAAAAAGCTATAAATAGTTGTACATTGATGTATTTATATTGTACTCTTCTAGAAGGTGGTTAAGAAGTTAGTTAGTGGTACAATTAGCCATGGTAAGCACCCTCCACTTCCAACCAAGAGGTCGTGAGCTCGAGTCACCCCAAGAGCAAGGTGGGGAGTTCTTGGAGGGAAGGATGTCGAGGGTCTATTGGAAACAACCTCTCTACCCTAGGGTAGGGGTAAGGTCTGTGTATACACTACGCTCCCCAGACCCCACTTGTGGGATTATATTGGGTTGTTGTTGTTGTTATAAATATATAGGGGTGTATAGTTACTTTTTTCTTAGTGCAGTAACAGAACAATTATGTTTCTTTACGTCTATGCATTCTCCTTCTTCTTCCTCTTTGTCTCCTTTTAGCTCGAGCTCAACAATGGCGACACCTAGGGCTATAATTCAACAGTTACCTTACATTTTTGCAAGAGATGTATTTACAGCTCGAACTCGTACACACAACAATAACTCTTATTGATGCAACAATGCTCTCCTTCTCCTTTGTGAAGGAAATATTTTTTAATTTGATAAAAATGAGGTTGTTCTATATGCCCAAAGAAACTATCCCAGTAATTTATTTGGAACAACTTACATACCATTGAAGAGTTTTTTGAGTGGTTAATAAGGGCATAGGTTAACAGTGGGAGTTTTGTTGACATTAAATTAGAAAGTTCATCTATAATCTTACCTGCAGGTACCAGGAGAAATTGAAGCTGAATTTGCTCCAATTGGTGCTAAGTCTGTTCTTAAGAAACTTTTCAGATTCCGAGGCTCTGCGCCATTTTATTTTCCTAAAGGCAAAGGCGTTGAGGCTATCCCTGATGCTCCAATTGAGCTTTCATCTTGGTTGACTGAGGAAGATTTGGATTACTATAGCAGCAAGTTTGAGCAGACTGGCTTCACTGGTGGAGTTAACTATTACCGAGCTTTTCCCATGTAAGTCTTCCTCACCTTTATGATATCTTAAAGTTGCTGCCATGTGACCAAGAGGTCACGGGTTCGAGTCATGGAACAGTCTTTTGCAGAAATGCAGGGTAATAATGCGTACAATAAACCCCTGTGGTCCAGCTCGTCCCTGGACCCCACACATAGCGGGAGCTTAGTTTACCAGACTGCCCTTTTTATTTGTTTTCCACGCGTTACTTGTGTGCTTCTATACTTCACATTTGTTTCAAGTAGTTGGGAATAGCGTTTTTCTTTTAGTTGTTTTTACAATTGCATTAGGTTTGATCTTTGTCAAGAGACTTTTTGTTCTGGTTACAGACTTGTATATATGCTGATATGGAGATAAATATGATAATTAGAGAACTTCTAACTTTAGAAATCCCCAATTTACTTACTATCGAATGAAACAGAACGTATGTTCTGTGTCAGAGGCGGACCTATGTTAGGAATAGAGGGGTCACCGGACCCGTTAACTTCGGCAAAAATTATAGATAAATATGTGTATATACTTTGGAAACGATCATATATTTTACTTGGAACCCTTAAGCTCAAAAGCTATTTAGGGGCATTGGTTGAGTAGTTGGCTTATGTGCCCCTGCCACCCTCAAATTCTGGTTCCGCCTTTGTTCTGTGTAGATATATAAGTATGAAATTTAGAAAACTTTTACCTTTAAGAAGTCTCTAATTTGCCTTAAAAGACATTACTTATTATTAGAATGAGGCTGACCTGAATAAGACGGAATCAATACAATGGATGTGCATGGCCGATCCCAACTAGTTTGAAATCGAGGTGTAATCAATTGATTGATATAAATTATCATGTTTTCTAGGAAGTCAAGAGAATTGTGAAATTCATGAGACTATCCAATTACTTGCTTATAGATTGTTTTGATTAATTTTTTCATACATGGAAGCTAGTAAGTCTCAGTCCTTTGTCAATTACTTGGACTCTAATTCCTCCTCTCTAGTGTCATTTGTGGTATATAAAAGGGTCGCCCAGTGCACAAGGTATCCGCTTTCACACAGAGTCCCGGGAAGGGTCGCACCCCCAAGTAGTATGACGTATACAACCTACCCCACTCATCGAACCCGTGACCTATAGGTCACACAAAGACAACTTTACTTTACTGTTAGTGTTATATATTTTGAATGGACACAAGTTACATCCTAAAGTTCTCTACCCTATGATGAAATGCAGAAACTGGGAACTCACAGCACCCTGGACAGGAGCTCAAGTTAAAGTTCCGGCCAAGTTTATCGTCGGAGAATTAGACTTGGTTTATCATATACCAGGTGCTAAAGAGTACATACACAATGGTGAGTTTAAAAAAGATGTTCCATTGTTGGAAGAAGTGGTGGTTTTAGAAGGTGCAGCTCACTTTGTTAACCAAGAAAAACCAGATGAGATTAACAAGCACATATATGACTTCATTCAAAAGTTTTAAACTTACTCCTTCCCTTTGTATTTCCTGTTGTAATAAAATCTTTTTAATGTTGCTCCTATTGGTTGTAAAATGTAAAACCTTATTTCTGACAAGTGACTTTATGACTCCTTTTAAATGGAAAATAAAGGAGGAATAATTTAGACTTGAGAGGGAAAAGCCAAAGTAATTTGAAATTCAAGGTCTTGTTAATTTTTTCTGATTGCGTTTATTTTTTCCTTTTGCAGATAGACATAGTTTTGACTGACTTCTGGATGTGAAAACTGTAAGGTAATTCAAATAAGGATGAAAGATACTAGTAAATGGTAACAAAATGAAAAAGCATGGCTTTTAATATATTTGGCCAGCCGACCAAAAATAATTATATTTACTAGCCAAATATACAAAAAGTATACAATGATTATGTACAAAATATGTATATTATAATATATATTACAAATTATTTTATATAGGATTTTGCTAGTAGGTTAGCATTGTATACACATTTGATTCTTCAAAATACCCCTAACAATAAATACTACTTTCTTCGATCTACAATGATTTTTTTGCCTTTTTTGTAGTCCAAATTAAGTGATTTTTCCAGATTACAAAAATGAATTAATTATTTTTTTATTACATTGTCCTTGGAGTAATTGTTGGAGTCCAGAACCAAAGTGTGTTTCTTTTGGACACAAGAGACCGAAATAGATGGAAAACAATTTGGTAACATTTTTATATATAATACACTTTTAAAGAGCACTATACATTAACATCAATTTTATCCGTTAAAATATAATACGATAAATAACCGCACTACAGTCAAATATTTGTATTTTAACGCATAGCGCTTTAAAGAAATGCACTATTCATCTTTTTTCAAAATATTGCTGTCCCGCAAGCATTCATTGAAGTTTGGTAACATGTGGCGGAAGGTAAGCTGAAAACATAAAGACTACTGAGGACGGAAAATATTGAACCGCTTCCCTATTTGTCATTGGAAAACGAAAAGCTGGAAACCATTCAAAAAGATCTGAGAAAGGTTCTGATTTCCATCAACTCGAATCCAATGGATAGAACCCACAAAAGAGGTTGGTTACCAATCATGATGGCCTTTCCCCACCACCCTATGATATGAGCCAAAACAAACTCATCAAACACTGTGTCCTAACAGAGCAAATGTGCCAATCAGAGAAGCTGCAAATACAAGGTTTTGAGAAAACGATGTATAGCGCATTTCTTTAAAGCAATATGCGTTTACCACACTATACCTTAACAGACAAAACTGATGTTAAAGTATAACGCCTTTTAAAAGAGCGTTATATATAGAAAGGTTACTAAATTTCTTTTTCACAATATTTCGATCTCTTGTGTCCAAAGAACCACACTTTAGTTCTGGACTCGTAATTATTGGGTATTACAATTAAAATCAAAATAGCGAAAAAGATTTAACGAAATATAAAAAGAGGCACTAAAAAGTAAAAACATATTCTCTTCGGTTCACAATAAGTGACCAATTTACTTTTAGCATGCCCATTAAGAAAATACTAAATTCTATATAAAATACTTATTATGACTAAACTATCCATAATTAAACATTTAATGTGAGAAGTAAGAAAACTTTTTAAGAATATGTACATTAGAGTTATTTTGTAAAAACAAATTGAATTCTTTCTTGATTATATAACTGGACACTTATTTGAACCAAAATGAAAAAGAAAACTGATCACTTATTGTGAACAGAAGGGAGTGATAGAATTTGAGAAGTCCACGTCAGAAGTGTCGTAGAGATAGGTTGGAAATGAATGTTTTGGGAGCAAAAGGCAAGAGAAAAAAGTAAGGGATCAAAGATAAAAAAGTATGTATATAGTAGGTTAGCAAAACCTGTTATATTTTTTGGGAGCAATTGTATGTACCGTGCAGATTTCCCAAAAGAATACCGTGCATCTTTTACACCCTACGAAATTTCACAGGAGCCCGGAACCTAAATAATGTTCTTTTGGATAAAAAGAATATAAATAGATGGTACAAAAAAAGTGATCAAAGTATATTAATGTAATTTTGTGCGCTATATCTTAACGGCAAAAGTTACCGTTAAGGTATAGCGCACAGAATTAGTGCGTTATACCCTCTGACTTTCTGATTTGTCAGGTATAGCGCATGTATTTTGTACGCTATACCTATAGCGTGTTTTTCTTGCGCGCTATACCATCTTATTTAATCCACTGCGTCTTCCCAACACCACCAGATCGTCTCCTCCATTTTTTACCTTTCTCTCTAAATCTGGTCCCCCCCCCCCTCGTCACAATAAAATAAAAAAATAATTGTGGGCCCCCCGTCACACAAAATGTTTAGAAGGTAGGTCCCACATCGGAGTAGAGCATCGTATATTGTGGGTTCACTCTTTCAGACTCAAAATTTTCACCAATTTGCTTTCCGAAAACACTAAATCGAGGTATTTCGATTTATTTTATGTTGAAACTTGTATAATAATGCATATTAGTTGATTTGAATGTGTTCCTATTTTGTTTAGTGTTTTATTTGCGAAACTAGTATGTTACATTTATCCGGACTTAAATATTAGTGTTTTATAAAAAAATATAAAATTGTGAAATAAATTTATTTGTTAATATCCGGACTTATATATTTGTGTTTCCATGTCGTTTTGTGTTTTATTTGCGAAACTAGTATGTTATATGTATTTTTGTGAATGTTATGTGATTAAAATGTATTTGTTGTTTATATTTAGTTTAGATTATTNTTTAAATAATGAAAAATTAATAATTTAATTTATAAAACAAACACACTTAACATTATTTAAAAATTGAAATCAAGATAGTTTGGTTCTACTGGGCCTCAAATATCGAGCTTGGAACCCAATAAATATATATATCATGTCTATTTAAATATTGTATAACTCTAAAAACTGTATAACTCAAAAAATTAATTATTTAATTTACAGATTAAACATACAATTAATGTTGTTTAAATTTACAGTTGATGACATGGACATGCCGCCTATACATCCCGCCCCTTACTCTCATGAGCTATTAGTCCTACAGGGCGATCATAGATCCGCCCTTATGGGACGGAGAGTTACTGACCCAGACTCTCCGCGCTAGGAGAGTGGACGACATGCGGGATTTTTTTAGGGATAGAGATCTCCATTCCCGTGTAGTCCAGCGCCTGCAGGACACGGGATTTTATAGGATTATTGAGATCGGCCGGTTGCAGCTCGACTGGGCTTTGATCACGGCGTTGATTGAGCGGTGGCGACCGGAGACGCACACTTTCCACCTGCTCATTGGCGAGGCCACCATCACGCTGCAGGACGCGGATGCTTTATATGGCATGCCCGCTGATGGCATGCCCATTTCACTACCTATGCGTATGAGATCTTTGTCGCGTACGGATTATTTGGATATGCTGCAGAGGCTCACGGGTTTCAGGCCACAGGACGATACCGCATCGTCGGGTGCCAGTCGGATGAGTTTGACCCCTATTAGACAGTACCTGGAGGTAATCCACCCCGCTATCACCGCCGAGACAGAGGAGGTAGATATTATTCGATATACGAGGTTGTTGTTGCTTCTTTTATTTAGGGGGGGGGGGCTTGTTCCTGAACACTTCGGGGNGACAGTACCTGGAGGTAATCCACCCCGCTATCACCGCCGAGACAGAGGAGGTAGATATTATTCGATATACGAGGTTGTTGTTGCTTCTTTTATTTAGGGGGGGGGGGTCTTGTTCCTGAACACTTCGGGGAACCTAGTCAACCTGCAATTTCTTCATCATATTACGCTGCTAGATGACTAACCCTTATACAGCTGGGGTGGTGCTGTTCTCGCCTACTTGTACATGCAGATGTGTCGGGCTTGCATGGGCACACAAAGAGATGTTTGTGGCTTTCTTCCACTTCTACAGGTGACAACATATTCGAATAATAGGTTCATTTGTTCCAATTCTACCTAGTTAGAATTAATTTTATAACTTACGTCAATTTTGTATGTTAGGTTTGGGCCTAGGAGCGGTTTCTGCAGTTTCAGCCACCTCTACCACAGTTGCCTCTTAATGTACCACCTCCGTTTCTCCCTCTAGCCAGGAGGTGGGTTCTTCGCCGTAGGCTTGTACGAGAGTATGATGCTCATCATAATCTCCCTCTCTGCAGGGATGTGTTGGATCTGCTGGAGGGCGCACAGGTAAATATGTACCTAAACTTACCTGGTATAGATTAACTTAGTGTTGCGCATACTCACGTTTTGTGTTCTTATTTGATAGTTCATCTGGATGGTATACAACGACGATTTGATCGTACCCTGCCAGATTATTGCTCGGTCGGCCGATCGATTTTGAGCACTTCTGCCCCGCTCATATGCCTCGATATTGTGGAGCATCATGCCTCCGAGCGGGTACTTCGTCAGTTTGTCCGTCCGCAGTGTATACCGAGGCCGCCTATATGGGAGGCTACACATTATCAGAGGGATGATCGTTCTAGGGCAGACGACACATTTATGACATGGCTATTGGCGCAGATCCATATTTGGGACCAGCGAGATCAGTTGATTCCGCCCCCACCTACGCAAATGCAGGCGGTGCATATTCAGGAATACATGTCATGGTACCACCTTGTTACCCAACTTTTTATCGGGAACCCCATTCATCCGGCTGGCGGTTGTTACGTTCCATACGCCGGGAGACACGAGGCCCTGGTATGTTTTCTGTTATTATTAATTATATAATTGTAATTTAGTGCCATATATGTAGTTTATATTTTTTACGTTGTGCAGGCGATTGGATTACATACTGTATATCAGATGGGACTGCAGATGCAGAGTCATGTCGGCGATCCTGTGGCCATGCAGAATTATAGCCGTCGATTTGTAGAGGTGGTTGCCCGGACACTGCAGCGAGCCTGGTCGGATTAGCGTTTGGCACACGAGCCTGATTATGTAGACCTAGGGCAGTACGAGCGAGGTGCTGGTGTCGCACGAGGTGGTCGTGCCCGACGAGGTGGTGGTGGGCGGATAGGAGGTGGTCCCCAACAAGGGGGCGTTGAGGCCCCTGCTGATGTTGTTGATGCTGATATGGCAGGTGGCCTACATGAGACGGGCATGCCGTCTTACAGCCTTGAGATGCATCTCACTCCAGGGACTTCGCATGTGAACCCGTCAGGTCAATTATTGATCACGGGCACAGAAATTCTTGGAGTGGATTGGGCTAGATACTTCCCAGGACCGTCTACCGCTGATGAGAATCGGCCGACCCGAGATTTGCATAGTGGGCGCGGACTGAGTTATGGCTCATCATCAGTATTGAATTTATTATTGAATTTGAATTTGTTTTAACTGTAACTTATTTATTTTCTATAACTTTATTAATTTCCTTTTTAAGGTTTCATGCGATGCTGACATGGCTGCGACAGATGATACATTCAGGAGCCCGACGAGATCATGGTAAGACAATTTAAATTGTTGTGAATTATTATATACTTTTCTATACTGATCTTTCTATTCTTATGTAGGCTTCTACTGGACTGACGACCCCTTATACCGATCCTGACAGCACCACCAATACCTGTCATCCTGCGCCGCATCCGGCTATAAGGAGGCGACTTGATGATGACGATCCCGATAGCGTACCCGGGCGGGATGGGATGCGCCTCAAGCCAGCGGCTGCGTTGAGGCACACCAGATGCGGGACACATTGATTTGTCCTCCCTTTTTTTTGTATTTGATGTAAATAATATTTTTGTATACATTAACAACCATTTTTATATAATATGCGCATTACTTTTTTATTTCCCCGTTCATTAGTTAGTTTCATTCTACAACCACAAACCACTTAAATTGTTCGACAAGACAACACACATAATTAACATAATTAAAATTCATTACTACAACACAAACACAAACATAGCAACTTAACATAATAAAAATACATGACATGAGAAACATAAAGATAAGGTAATACGCTAAACACATACAACGCCAGTTTAGTCACTGCCGCCCATTATTCTCTGCTCCAACCATTTAAATTGTTCTTCCACCTTATTTTTTTCTTTTTCTACCTCCTTCAGTTTCGCCTTCCACTCCGCAACCTCTCTTTTATGTTCTCTTTCACGTTCCCTATGTTTTAAATACAAATTATGAAGGTGCTGCAAAGATTCTTTGTAGTATTTCTGATAACAGGGTTCATCAATCCATACCTCAAAATCGCAAATAGGTTCATCAGGAACCTTATAAAACTGGTTCACACAGTGCCAGTGGCGGCATCCAACTTCACCATTATCCCAATAATTTTGCATCATGCATCTTTTTCCACACTTGCACCTTGGTGTATAAAGAGGTTGAGACAGTTGTGCGTTAAAAAATCTTGCTTTTAATGAAAGATTTGCTATTAGTAATTTTTGAGCGCACAAAATAACTAGAATGAGCCTGTTATGCTTTGCGTGTTAAAGATCATGATGTATTCAAAACAGCTTTATGTTCGGCTTTTTCAGTTCGACAAGACAACACACATAACGTAGTATTTAATCGTGCTATATATACACATAACGTAGAATTTAATCGCGCTATGCTTTGCGTGTTAAAGATCATGATGTGTACAAAACAACTTTATGTCAGATGGTCGACTTTTTCAGTTCGGCAAGACAACACACATAACGTAGTATTTAACCGCGCTAAATATACACATAACGTAGAATTTAATCGCGCTATGCTTTGCGTGTTAAAGATTATGACAGGTACAAAACATTTGGGCAGCTTCCGAATATATAATTTGATTAAATTATCATTTAAAAAACTAAAATGGAAAAGTTCAAATCATAATTAACAAACATAAATTTATTTCATAAATCTTGCAACACAAACAAAACAACTAATTATTACAACATAAACTCATGGATAGTTAGGCACACTAGAAGAACACTCACCACGAGCTTTATTAGTATTGTCATCCAAACCAGCTAAAGGACATTTGCGACGGTCGTGTCTTGTTTGCGAGCATATACCACATTTGCGTGCATAAACGGTATCACTAACATCCTTTTGGTTCCGTATACGTGTTCTCTTTTCCACCTGTATTCGACGCAAATAGGACTTGTTACACACCGTTTTAAATAGTTCCGACGGCCAATAATGCTCAGCACCCACTGGCTGCAACTGCCCATTATATGTGTTTAGGTACTTGGCAACACTATATTGTTGATCAACATAGTTGGTCTCCCCAAAACCAATACGTTGAAAACACTTGATGGCATGTGAGCAAGGAATGTGGTAGATGGACCATTTCCCACAAGAGAATAACCTTAATGATTCATTTACAGTATGTACATTATTCCCCCAATTTTGATGGATAGCGGGGTGAACTTCAAAAACATTTCTTTCGTTATCATACTGCAAAAATGAATGTCAATGTGCTCGCCGTCTGTATTTCTCAAATCTCTTCATCGGCACTGGCATAAATTCAACACCCCTTTCCATCAATGTCGTTGCAGCTGCAGACCGTTCAACAAACCTCTCCGCCATCTACTTGAACGACATCCGCACCATGGATGTGACAGGAAATCCTCTTGCCGACTTCAATAACTCGTTGAAAGACTCTGACACATTTGTAGTCAAAATTCCCCATCGTCTGCCACCATCCGCATGCAAAGTCCATTTTTCAGGGTGATATCGCATTAACCAACAATAGGCTGCCTCGTCTTCTTGCCTGATAGATTCCATGTGCCTCCGAAATTTATGTTGTTGGTGGTCTGTTGCGGCCATCCACATCAAATCATGTAGATCCTTGTTGGGATATGCCTTCTGGAAATTGGCCTTAAAGTGCCTCACACAGTAACGATGGTAGGCATAAGGTTCTTGCCATGCAGGAAAGTTCTCCACAGAACTTAAGATACCATCGTGCCGATCGGATATTAGACAAATACCGGAATGCTGTTTGACAACGTGCTCTTTCAAGTGGTTCAAAAACAGCGTCCACGTCACAAACAACAAAAGCTAGAGGAAATATCTGTCCATTAGCATCTACTTCCACGACTATCAACAACTTGATATCGTACTTTCCATAGACATGAGTGCCATCTATGGATATTACGGGCCGGCAATGCGAAAAACCATCAACTGCTAGTTTAAACGCCCAGAACACGTAATTGAATATATATTCTGGTTTTTTCGGACTCCGCTTAAGCTTTCATTCAACAACCGTCCCGGGGTTAAAGTGCTGCAGTGCGGCCATGTACCACTACTAAAAAATGGCTATTTTCCGACCAACATTTCCGCCGGAAAAATTAGTCAGAAATTTCCGACGGAATCGGTCGGAATATGCATAAAAAATATTTTTCGATTTTTAATAACAGTTACGACTAATATTCCGTCTATGTCCGTCGCAAAATTTGGCGGAAAATTCCGCGTTACTGTTAACGACCAATTTGGTCGGAAATAATTATAAATAAATAAATAAATAAAATTAGCGACCGATTCGGTCGGAGATGTTTAGTAAAACAAGGTTGACTACTTTTGACCAAATTACCGACTGAATCGGTCGGAGAGTTTTTATTAAAAACCCTCATCACCGCTCCCTTTCTTTTCCTTTCCCTTTTTTCTTCCTTCTCTCTTCTCTCTCTCTCACTCAAACTTACCCCACCCAAACCCGCCGCTTCCATCAACGAGCAACACTCGCCGGCGTCGCTGCAGGTCCGTCGAGATCCTCCACTGCTCAGGTAAGTTCCCCCCACCCAAACCCTCCTTTGTTATAAGAATTTAAGGCATGAAATTGCTGTTTCGTCCAACATTTGTTCCTTAATTTCAAGTCAGTTTCCTTGAAGGACTTCAATAGCCTTGACCCTTTTCTATACGTAATTGATATTCTTTCTTTCTATGTATATTGTGATTGGACAAAAACTAACAAGGGCATCCTAGTTTTGACTGTTAGGCACAACTTAAAATATCAGTTTCGGGATGTTCTTCAAGGGCAATAAGCTATGTGCCTGTATAAGAGTAGAGATTTCCCTTCGACTACACGTGATGACACAAACATCATGAATTTGCAGGTTATTTAAGCTTTATGCTATACGTTGTTAGGTTATGTAGAACTAGCAGCAAATTCTATTTTAAACACTAGATCATGGAACAAGCAAAAATATGTCAAATGTTTGTTTAAAGAAAAACTAAGAGATGAAAAAAATATTTTTCTGTTTAACTTATATATTTTAATGCCCTTTGGACAAGTGTTTTAGCCCTTCTAGAAGGACTATAGATCCCTTATCGATAGGGAGTGGAGTAGGATAGTTTTAATTTCCTTTGCTTGAATATATAAATGTTCCCATCCTTTAAATATCTCATTTATATATTTTTATTTGTGTAGATGGAATTTGTGCATCGCAGAAGGATGTATAATAGAAATTATCCTTATCTCTTAATTGGGTTCTTCTTGACGTGGAATTGTAGTGGTTGATGCTTTTAGTAATAAATAGGAAGAAATGAGAAGTTAATTTATTACTGCCAATTTAATTAATTTCCTTTTATATACTTTTCTTCTTAATATTACCAAGAAATGAGAAGTTTAGAAGGCTAGTGTGAATGATCTGATGGTGGACCAGGATTTATAAGTACTTGTGAAATATTTAGCAGATTTCCAAATAAAGAAGAAATGTTGAACTTGCTGACTAGTGTGAACTTGCGAAGAGAATTTTGTGCCTCAAGAGAATTAAATGTGCTGACTTTGATTGGATCTGGAAAAGAGTTTCTTGAAATAGCATGCTCTTTTTCATTTTAATATTCTGCCCTTGATCTGTGAAAATTGTGTATTTTATTATGATTATATTACAAATATGGCATCTAAGGGGAAGGAAAAGATGAAATCTAAGAAGAAAAAATAATTTGTTCCAACCTCTTCAACTATGCCAAATATAAGTCATCCTCTTCCTCAACCTCCTAAGTCGACTTCATTGCCATCTACCATGTTCACTATCCCCCTTCCATCTAATAATTCAGTTCAGTATTATTCTATGTGTGCCAAAGGCAGTCAAAGTAACACCGTTTTTAACTTTGTACCCACACCTTCTATACCATCATCTTCACCGGGATTTCATAGTAGTCAGCATGGTGGCTTACCAGCTACTGCACCCTCGGTCTTTTATGGTAGCTGATGCACCCCCGGGCTTTCATGGTTGTCAGCATACTGGCACACCAGCTGCTGCACCCCCGAGCTTTCATAGTAGTCAGCATACTCGCACACCAGCTGCTGCACCCCCGAGCTTTCATGGTAGTCAGCATACTGGCACACCAGCTACTACACCCCCGAGCTTTCATGGTAGTCAGCATACTGGCTCATCAGCTGCTGCATGTCCGGGCTTTCATGGTAGTCAGCATCATGGTTCGTCTTTTGTTGCTCCATCATCTTCCATCCCATCATCATCATCCATTCCCAGCATATCTAGGTTGGATATTGGAGGCTCTCGCCCAGCTACATCTAGGAGACGCAGGCAGAATCTTGGAGAGGATGTATAATTTGATAGTTATAATGGATTGATAATCGTCCCCCACAAGAATGGGTAAGAAGGTTCTTATACTAATATTTATGTTTTGAATGTACTTTTAGATATGTTAACATCAAGGAATATTTATTTGCAATTAAAACTTTTGAACTTTTAAGATGTATATTAATTATATATATGTTAACTTTAATGCAGGTTTTTGCCATCCTTTCAGACTACACGTTTGATTACAAATTCTATGAAGCCATTTTATCATGAGCCGTGGACTTCTTGGAAAAAGATACCGTACAATATCTTGGCTGATTTGGTTTTGGGCTAGCCTATTACATGGGATAGAGTTGTTATTGCATTGTATAACATCAGGAGTAGTACTGCTACGATCCATGTGAGCCTTATTTTGGACATTATCAAGATTTGGTATTATATGAGTAGGGTTCTCTTGCATATGTTGTTGTAGGGACAAAACAAAACAGGCAGTGGGCTTGTTGCATTAAATTCTAATGTGGGAAATTCTCTTGAAAAGTTGAAATCAACAGCATTTTGGAATGAAACAGAAGAATGGAGGGGAAGGGGTAGCTAGAGATTATAGGGCTAATTGCACTTTTTATCCCTTCGCAAATTCCAATTTTGGTCCTTGTGTACCTGACTAAACATATTTAACCTTCTAAAAGGATCAGTTGTGCACTTTTGAAACTTCCACTGACAAAATCTCTGTAAATTTATTGAATCTTTAAATATAAAACAAACTATATATCTATATTTTATATTAAAATAAAGTAATTTTGTTAGTTTTACTTGTTTTAAGTGAATTGTTAGTGGACAGGTTAAAATGCACAATAACTAATTGAATGTTAAATGTGGTTAGTAGGATATCACAAGAACCCATATCCTGTCCCCTTAACCTTTTAGTTTGTAATGCTTGAGTATTCTGGTGTTATTATTATAATATGTAACTACTATTTCTGATCATGACTATTACCTAACTTGTTGATAGTTAATACTATCTCCGTTCAAGTGGTTCATTAGAATTACCAAAGAAATTTTTTAGTTTCTGAATATAGAATGTCGGAGTTTGATATTTTGGGTGAAATTACAATCTTGTTTCTAATAGTAGTACTTTACTTCAAGTTTTAATTCTTGTATGTAGCATTGTAGTGGAGCAGAATATCCAAATGTGCTCAGGAGAGTTTTGAATCGATTAGATATGAATCAAACTTGCTAAATAAACTGCAACTTTATACTGATATCATGGTTGTATGTCCAAATCCTTTACTTTCTTTCATTATTATATGTGGGACATGCACTGAGTTACAATTCTGAATCTTTAATTGAGAAGAGAATTTCTTGGCAAACAAGAATTTTAATAGCTGAATCTCAAATATTTAAATACTCCGAGTCTCCAAGAACAATTGTGCGGGATGCACAGGATCATGTAACATTTAGTAGGATATCACAATATAGGATATTGCTTGATTTATTAATATTAGTTTATTTACATGATAATTATGTTTTTCATTTCAGGAAGATTATCATAAAAGGTAGGAAGAATGGCTACAAACTCAGCCTCCTTCAATTCAACCAACACCTGATGATATGGCTTCATTGTGGACACAGGCAGCAGGCGGAGTAAACAAAGGCAGAGTCTACGGACTACGAGTATGTCGACCTACAGGTCTTCCAAACCCACTCTTAGCCAATTCTTCTCCTCAAAATCAAGAACAGATGGAAGATATGAGAAACGAGATTCGTGAATTGAAGCAACGATTGGACTCCCAAAACGGAACAATTGCCAAGATGCATAAATTCATGAGTAAACATGGGCATGATTTATCTGATGATGAACAAACTGAAAATGATGTGTAGTAGTTTAGTTGTGATGTTTTGGTTGATTAGTAAACTTGATTGTGAGAGACAACTTTATGCATTGCTTTTAAACTTGAATGTGGGCTACTATTTGGATGTTTTTATGCCCAAAATTGTTAGGTTTAATGATTGGTATTAATGGTATTAATGTATGGTTGGTTTAGATTCTTGATAATGTATGTTGGTTGCTATTTTTTATTTGTACTAGTTTGACAGGTGGTGTAGCTCGAAAGTGGGCAGAGTTCTGCCCAGTTTTACACCAAAATTCCAACGGAAACTGTCGGACAACTGCGCAAATTTAACCATACATTCACAGTTTTTCGACCGATTTGGTCGGAAATATTTCTAAAAAAATTTAATATTCAAACAGTTTCGACGGATTATGTCGGAAACTAAATAAAATTTAATTTTTAATTATTAATTTCCGACTGATTCGGTTGGAAAAGTAAAAAACAAAAATATATATTCACAAATTTTCGACGGATTCCGTCGAAAATTAAATAAAATTTAATTTTTAATTATTAATTATATTTGTTTGACCTATTGAAATTTCCGACCGAATCTGTCGGAAATCATTTTCCGACCAACTTATTTCCGACCGACCAATTTCGGTCGGAAAACAGTCGGAAATACGTGGTTTCCGACCTATTTTTGACCGTTTTGGCCATTGAAAATCTACCGTTTTCTAGTAGTGTACTTTGGCAGAGATGCAAATGACTTATCCCAATTATCGTAGACAATTTCAAACGCTCGTTTGCCCCCGAGAAATGCCTTTCTTTTCGTAATGGTATGGCCATATTCCTGTTGGACTGATGTTATGCACTTTTTGATTTTATACCTTATGGACGCTTCGAGGTGCGTAATATGTACAAGAGAAATCAAGTCAATATCCAAGTTGAAGTGATTCCTGTTGAATGTGTCCATTTCGCATGTGTGGGTGGGAATGTATTTACCCACTTTCCACAGACCTGTCTTCTTCTTGGTCGCACGCAACATCCAATGACATGGCCAAAACCACCTGCGGAAAACAGCCTTGTATACCAACGGACTTGACTCTCATACCTGCATCTCACGACACTCTTTTACGTTGTGCATTTTACAAGCCCTGCTTACGCGCGCTTTATCAGGAAAAAGCATGCCCTTTGCCAGCACCGTTGGTCTAGACTCATCCCACATTGCTGTCTGGATTTCATAAAAATCCCTTGTGAGAGCTTCCACATCCGTTATGCTTGGAAAGTTATCAATGTAAGGAATCTCCCTTGAATGAAACGGCACTTCAGACTCGTACACTCTTCGTCTAGGGGGGGTGGAGAATACTCTCTCTTCAAATTAGGTCCTTCCTCCTCATCCTCCTCATCACTATCCTCACGAGGAAAGGGTGTCTCGTCTCCGGATTCATCGACATTATTGTCGTAATCACTGTTCTCTTCCTCACTCTGTGCATCTGCCAGATCCCGATTTAATACGTCGTATTCGGGCAATTTAGTGAGTACGGATGGTTCAACTTGCTCGTTTTCACTGCACAACCAACAAAAATATAAGCTACTAAAATTAATAAATACTTTCCATATAGCTATATCACTTCACTTACAAGTCATACTGTGATAAAATTCCATGATTGACATTTTCAATTAGGTGATGACTCCCGGATGGACCACTTGTAAAATTCATATCCGGCCGGTACCCCCTGTTAAATATGTGAGCGTTAATACAAATTCAATACAATAAAAATATACATCGTAACAGACAGGAAAATTGAAGTTTACCACTCGTCTTGTGAATTATGTAAAGCAGGAGAGAACTTATTTTCTCGCTGTTGTGATGACCCAAAAGGTCATCCTGTGTAAATTTAATTAAAACTGTGTTTTGAGGCCTTGAAAACCTCCGTCTATCTCACCTCGATGTGCGTGCGCAGCCCGGGCGCGTAGCCGAAAATCCTTTATGTGGAAATTTGATAAAAAGTTGCATTTATGATAATTAATTGAATAAAGTTGACTTTGGTCAACATTTTTGGTAAACAGACCCGTGATTTGACGTTCCCGGAGGGTCCGCAGGAGAATATGGGACTTGGGCGTATGCCCGAAATTGAATTCCGAGGTCCCAAGTCTGAGAATTTAATTTTTAAAGAAAATTGTTTTCTCAAAATAATAAAGACTTTTGAAAATGATAAATAATGTGAAAACTGTGTTACCGGGACCGTATTATGGTTCCAGAGCCCGAAACAGGTTTAATATGGTTATTATGTGTTGTCTGTAAAATTTGGTAAGAAACGGACTAGGTTTGACGTGTTTCAGATCAAAAATGGAAAATTTGAAGTCTATGAAGTTTTGAGAAAATTATACAGATTTTGGAGTTTAATTCATTGTTTTTGATGCTATTTTGGTGGTTTAATTACTCGAATAAGTCTGTAGGATGATTTGGAAGTCGTGTGTATATTTGGTTTTGAGCCCCGAGGGCTCGGCTGAGTTTCAGATAGGTGTCAGAGTGCTAAGGAGTTGAAAAATCAGGTGTAAGTATGCTGTATCTGGTGTCTGGTTATTTACTCTATGCGATCGCATAGGTATAGTCGCGATCGCATAGAGTTGAGAGTGGGGGAGGGGTCAGTGGCCTTATGCGATCGCACAAGGGGGTCTGCGATTGCACAATGTTAGTAGAGCTGGGGGGGGGGGGGGCGGG
>ML254983.1:35449-55930 GCA_005239495.1 Nicotiana undulata
AAAAAGGGGGGGGCAGGGGGGGTGGGTTTTGCCCAATTGTGGGAGGGGGGGGGGGGGGGGGGGCTGGTCTAATGTATTGTGCGACCGCACTAGCTTATCCGTGATCGCAGGGGTGTAGGCTAGTGTTACTGTGCGATCGCATCAGGTTGTCCGCGATCGCGGAACATAATAAAACAACCCCTGTGCGATCGCAGCCCTTTATCACGTTCGCATAGGCCAAATTCCACCCAGTTACTTAAAGTTCAAAAAACAGAATACCATTACGGGAATTTCATAACTTTCACCAATTTCTTCTTCTCCACTCTTCTTGGGAGATTCTTAGGGGACCATTCCACCATAGTTTCGTAGGTAAGTGTTTTTAACGCCAACTTCTTCCATTTTCATCATCTAATATTAGATTTTAGGCCTAAAAACATGGGATTTAAAGGTAGAAATTGGGGTTTTGGGTAGAGTTAGGGCTATTAGAATTTTTAGGAATTCAACCTCGTTTTGGGGTCGGATTTCAAAACAAATTGTATACTCGGGATCGTGGGGGAATGGGTGATCGGATTTTGGTCCGAACCTCGTGTTTGAACCAAGCGGGCCCCGGGTCAAATTTTGGTATGTTTGGAAGAATGATGGAAAATGTATAATTAGGCTTTGGAATTGAATTATTGAGTCATTATTGATATTATTGAGTCAATTATGTCTAGATACAATCGCTTTGGAGTTGGATTCGAGAGGGAAAGCGGTGCTAGAGGCTTGATTTGCATTCTTGGAGCCGAGGTAAGTGTTTGTCCTAACTTTAGTGAGGGAATAGGTGTTGGGTCGTATGTGCTACTTGTTTTATCATGTTTAATGTATAGGTGAGGTGACGAGTACTTATGCATTGTTTGTCAAGCATGCCTGTGAGTCTATTTTGGTGAATCACTCGTTGTTACTCCGATATTTACTGTGTTATGAAGTAGTTTCATTTGGGAAGTTGTTTATTTGCTGAGAGTACTTGCTGAAGTACTTGTGAGATGATGTCTCAGTTGATGTCCTAATTCATTAAGTTATGTACTTGCAAGAGATTGGTTATAGCTGAGTCCCTTGCCGGGCAATGTTATTATTTCGGTTGATATTCCCCTTTCTGGGTGGTTATGAATTGTATTTCACTCTGTTGCATTCCTTACCAAACTGTTATTTGTTGTGGATTTGGGTGAGGAAGAGTGTAAAGCACGAAGGGTGATGTCGTGTATTCATTTCATTCATTACATAGTGAGGAAGAGAGTAAAAGAACGAAGGGTGATGCTGTGCCATTATTATTATTACTTTCATTTGTACATTGCATAGTGAGGAAGAGAGTAAAAGCACGAAGGGTGATGCCGTGCCATGATTTATATTTCTTTCTTTTATACATTGCATAGTGAGGAAGAGAGTAAAAGCACGAAGGGTGATTCCGTGCCATGATTTATATTGCTTTCATTTATACTGTGCATTGTGAGGACGAGAGTAAAAGCACGAAGGGTGATGTCGTGTACATACTTGTTTGAGTTATTATTTCCTGTTGACTTGTTCTTTCGTATTGTTGTTGGTTCAGTTATTCATCTTTGATTCTCACTGGTTACCCCCATTACTTGTCCCCGTATTACCATGCCTAACTGCTTATTTCTTGCTATTTTCTCTGGCACATATTATAGAACTGTACAGGTAAAATGTTGTTGTCTTGCCTAGCCTCGTCACTACTTCGCCGAGGTTAGGCTCGACACTTACTCAGTACATGGGGTCATTTGTACTGATGGTACACCTGCACTTCTTTATGTTGTGCAGATCACGCAGCCGGACCGAGCGGACATCGTTAGAGGGAGTATCCTTCAGTCCATACGGGTGACACCGAGGTAGTTCTGCAGGCGTTCGTGGATCTTGGAGTCACCTTCTATCTTTTCGTTTCTGTCTTATCTTGGTATCACAGACAGTGTATTGTTTATTTCAGACTCTCGTTGTAGTAATCTTAGACAGTCCGTGAGATCTTGTGACACTAGTTTTGGGGGATTATGTACGGAAATTTTGTAGCAACTATTGTAATAATATATAGACTCGCAGCTTCAGCATTATTATTAATTGTTTATGTTCATTGTTTCACTTTTAAATGGCTTAAGTAAAGAAAGTTAGTAAATTAACTCAAACGTTGGCTTGTCTAGCGGGTGCAACGTTAGACGCCATCACAGCATGAAGGTGGGATTTCGGGTCGTGACAACTGCTCATTCGCCGGCGGTGATAAGTTTAAATCAAGGAAAACTCTTTCATCCGGAACCTCTCCGGCAAAAACTGCTCCAGAATAACCACCCGATGACTGGGGGTTATCCCTACTACGCGCAACCTCATTTTTGGGAACGTCTTCGACCTTGACGTACATCTCCAACATTGTGATTACAAGAAATTCCCGACATTCATCCGGAGTACTCAGAAAATCCCTCAAAGTTTCATCATCGTCGATGTTAAACTCCGAGAAAAAAGCAACCTCTTGCGGAGTGACGGAATACAGATATCTTCCGGTTACTTTAAGTATCACTGAACGTTTCCTCACACTCATTTTTTTGCATAACAACGATATCAATTTATCGTACTCCATTGTAAGTGGAAATTTAACATGACACTGTGCAGGTAAATTGTACCTCACAAAGTTATTCTCCATCACTACCTCACCCCCCCGCCCCCCAATATAATGAAACTCTTATTCTACGCTCTTCAGACATAATGAAAAAATGCTGGAGATTTTAACAACAAGAAACATTTGAACGGGAGTTACAATATTTTTTGAATGAATTTTCCTACAATCCTAACCCCTTTATATAGGAAATGGCTAGTTCGGGATTTTTTTTTTGATGTATAGCGCCCAAATTCTGTGCGCTATACGCATTTGAATTATTGTTATGTCAGTTGGTGGGGCCGAAAAAAAGGAGTATAGCGTTCAGCTTTTATGCGCTATAGGTATAGCGTACAAAATACATGCGCTATACCTGAGCAGTCAGAGGGTATAACGCACTAATTTTACCACTTATTTGTGTTCTATTTGTCCAAAAGGACAACATTTTAGTTCCGGACTCAATTTCACAATACATGCTTCTGAGGAATGAATGATTCATTTACAGGAGAAAAGAATTTTCCATTCTCAAATACCTCCATGGTACCGCCACCACGACTTGTGAGATTACAGTATTATATGAATTTCCAGTTGCCACATTGATAAGCCAAATTATATTATCGGGGCAGCTGTAGACATGTAATTTTTTACCCTTCCCGAGATCTTACATATTTTAGCGTATAAATATTTAGTTTAAGTCTAATATCGCTATTTTTAATTAGTATTGATTCTTTTAATTTATTTTACCAAAAAAATAAAAATTTCAAAAATATTTTCACTTTGTTTATTTTTATGATATTTGAAAAATACAAAAAAAAATAGTTTTGTTTTAACGCTTAGTTTTATTTTAATAGTTATTTATACTTAAGTAGGATTAATTAGTATATGTGGGTAATATTTGTATTCTTGTTCAATAAGAAAGAATCAAATTTGAGCTAAAACAATTCATTTTAGGCCAATTTTCGGAATTTGCCTTTAGCCCATATCCCCACTTCCCTAAAAACCCTTACACTCTAAAACCTTCAGCACCTTACACTCCCTACAGACCTTCATCCAACCTTGACAAAAAAAACTAATTTCCCTACGCCCCATCACAGCCGCCGGCCACCCCCCTTTCCAAAAAAACCCTCCCAGCCGCCGCCAGTCACCCCTCATCCGCCAAACAACCACCCTAACACCATCACCCCAAAACTAGTCGCCAGCCTCACCTCCTCTCCACTCAAAAATGACCACCCGCAAACGATCACCCCCACCTCATCTCCAGCCACCAAGTCGCCAGAAAACAAGACCTCTCTCCAAAAACTAAGGGGACAGACCACCCTAAGAAGCAACAACCGCTGAAAATCTTCCAAGAACGGACAAGAGCAGTGAGACGAAATAAAAAAATAAGAAAAGTCGAGCAGCAGCCCCTCTCTATTCACTGCCTTAGCGTTCTTCTTCATCCCATTAATTACCATTTCAAGCTAATTCCTCCAATGCCTTTCTTCTGATTGGCAAAATTCTTTTAGAAAGAACTGAGTTAGTGTTCGATTCGGAGATCCGTCGAGGGTCAAATTTTATTTAGCTGCTGATTCGGGGTGTTGTTCGAGGTTAATTCTGTGGTTCACGGTCCAAGCTTTTTCTACGGTTTTATTTTTCGGTCAAATTTAGTTCGCCGAAGTTTTCTATAACCGAGTTCTTGTTAATATAATTGAGGTCCATTTCTCTTCACTAATCCTACTTGATTTCTATGTGTGTTGCCTTATTGCTAATATCTGCTCTTGTTTCAGTTGTAACGACCTGACCGGTCGTTTTGCGTATTCGAACCCCGATCTCCCAAATAATATTTCCCGTAGCGGCTTATCGTGATTTACGACTTGCGGGGACGGGTGGTTCGAGATTTGGAAGTGTTTGGAATAGTATAGGAATACTTGGTTCCTTAAGGTTGGCTTTTAAAGCCAAGTTTGACTTCGGTCAACATTTTGAGTAGACGACCTCGGAATCGAGTTTCGCTGATTCCAGTAGCTTCGTATGATGATTTCGAACTTGTACGTATGTTCAGAATGGGTTTTGGATGACCCGGGAGCGTTTCGATGCCAAATAAGTGAAATAGAGTTTCCTTAAGTTTGAAATTTGGTTTGGAACGTGATTTTATGTTATCAAGGTCCGAACGAAATTCAGAGACCAGGAATAGTTCTGTTATGTCATTCATGACTTGCCTGCAAAATTTGATGTTATTTTCGAGTAGTATAGGTCGGTTCGGCGCATTGAAACCGTATTCAAGAACTTAGACATTCTTAAGTTTGATCCTAGGGGTTTTGAGGGGTGATTTTGAGATTTAGCGTTGTTTCAGGTATTCCGAAGGCTCGAGAGAGTCCGTATTATAATTTAGGACTTGTTGGTATAATTGGACGGGGGCTAGGGTGGGCCTAGGTGCCTCTCGGACACCACACGAGGCCAAAAACCAGTTGAAAATGCAGCTGGTGCACCTGATCTGATGTGACCGCAGGTGCGGTTGCCCAGCCGCAGGTGCGGGACCGCTTTTGCGGTCCCAACCTCGCAGGTGCGGGAATTTCGTAGGTGCGGCATTAATTCCGCAGGAGCAGAACCGCAGGTGCGGTCTCTAGCTCCGCAGGTGCGAGCCCAGTCTTTCTCGTCCAACTCCGCAGGTGCGATCCCCAGCTCGCAGGCGCGGTCCTCGAGCCGCAAGTGCGGAACCCCTTTAAGCCAGGCAGTGCACTTTCACTTAAACACGTGATTTCCTTCATTCTTTCCATTTTACACATCCATTGAAGACTTGAGATCTTGGGAAGAACTCTCCACAACCTAGCTACTAAGAGGTATGTAAATTCTATTTAAATGTTAGATTATTACACCAAAACTTAGGTAGATTAACATCTAATTAGTGTAAATCAAAGGGGTTAGAGTGAAAACCTAGGGTCGATGAACTTTAGGAAATTTCACCACTTTTCTACCTTGAAATTATATAAAAATCTCATATTAATGATCCTTAGGCTATGGGTGAGTTTTATCGTAAAAAAATTCCGGAATCCGAGCATGTGGTCCCGGGGGTGTATTTTGGGATTTCTTCAAGAATAGTGAATTTACTAAATAAGTAGGAGAATTTCCATACCTTGAGCATGCATTGACATATTTATATATCAATTGAATAGTTTCGAGTCCTCGGGTGTAAAATTTGGAGTTTCAGGCGCGTTCTTGGCCGGGAAGTAGATTCTACACGAGGTGAGTCTCCTTTCCAACCTTGTAAGAGGGAATTGTCCCCATAGGTAAATGTAAATGATTGAATTGTCCTAATTTGCGGGAGCAACGTACGCGCAAAGTGACGAGAGTCCGTGCGTAGCTACTACTCTGTTGCGTCGGGTAGAATTTAGGATTTCATAAGCATGCCTTTATGTGCCATACCTGTATCTCTACATGTGTTCCTAGTTGCTTATTATCCTTGAAATTTACATGAGGATTTAGGAAGCTATGTGTAAATTTAAGTGCATAAATCTCTGAATGCAAGAATAATCCATGAAAAGTTCCTGAATTGCCTGATAAATTCTGTGTATGTCTACGAGCACCCGTGTCGTATGTATGATTCGCGAGCGGGGTAGCCCTATATTTATGTCAACCGCGTCGCATGATCGATTCGCGAGCGGGGTAATGGATGCATCTATGGTTCGTGCCACTCGACCCTCGACAGTGCACATTTATTTTCGCGTCGCTTCGGCCGTATGCTTCGGCATATTATGTGCTACTTAGTTGACTGATAGTCTTTTATTATTAAATAAATTACCCCACGTGTAAGGGGGACTTGAGACTTTTGTGATAATTACTATGTGACTCATGAGAATAAATTGCAGTTTTATATAATTGATAGCTTCATGCCTTAGTGAATTTCATGACCACTCTTCTTGTCTAGCTTTATGTAGTCATATTATTGGTTATTGACCCTAGTAAGTATCACGTCTACTTCTCGTCACTACTTCTTCGAGTTTAGACGGGATACTCACTGGGTACATATTTATTTATATGTACTCATGCTACACTTTTGTACTTAATTGTACAGGTTCTGAGGTTGTTGCACCTGGTCACCATTCGGGTGTTCGTCGCTCAGAGTACTACCAGGATTTGACTACACGGTGAGCTGCTCTTCCTGGCATTTTCCCCAGCAGCACTGTGGAGTTCTCATTATTGTTGAACATCCTGTCTACCCTTCCAGACAGTTGTACATCTATTTTGTGTATTTTTGTATATTCCACTAGCCGTCTGTGGACTTGTGACACTAGATCATGGCACACGTAGTTGATTCACTAGTATTATGCTACTCTGTTTTATGCTGGCAGACGTTTTTTTTTGTTACTTTAAATTACATTCCTTACTTCCTCACTTTCATTTAAGGACTGCTTAAATTAAAACTGGATAAGTATTTAAACACCTCATTTGTTTAAGTAATTTCGTTAGTAACTTGTGTTGGCTTGCCTGACTCCAGTGTTGGGCGCCATCACGACCTGAGTTGGAATTTGGGTCGTGACATCAGTTGTTTTGCCGCATAAGTAATTCATGATTTGTAGTTAAGTGAGTTCGAATGATTTCGCCTTCTTCTCCAGGAATCCGACTGGTTTAGACAAGAAACTACGACTGCACTATGTAAGATAAAGAGGCGAGCATCATATTCTCGATTGTTACCTGTTTAACTCCTTCATTTGCTTCTAAATGGTTGGTTGGTTACTCTAGTTAGTTAATTCCATGTATGTGACATGTAGTTAATGAATACATGGCATCAGTTTATTAATTAAAGAGGGATAGAGGAATGGATATTAGTTGGGTTGTGGGAATGGTTTTAGATGAAACGAAACTTTGGTTAATTGGAAAATAATCGGGTTGAGCTTTGGTCACAGTCTACACATGTGCATTGGGTTTAATATTAACTTTACTTTTATTTCATCATTTTGATCACTAAGAGCATGTTACGTTGTCGTCGTTCGAGTAGGCAAACTTTAGGATTTTGTTTGTTTAATTTCGAGGCGAGAGGTTGTTCCCTGTAGTTGAATATATCCGGAGAATGTCCCGAGAAATTTGTATATATTTTTATCCGGGGTATGCCCCGAAGTACTTGTATTTGAAGTCCAACGATGGAGCAATTTGAGGAAGCATAGAATATGATTTTTATTTTTACTATTCTTTTCCTATTTTCGTTTATTAGGTGGGGACGACCTTGAGCCTCTTTTGATTGTTTATTTTCCTTTATGTGTTTTATACCTCAATCTTAGTATTCTTTAAAGCCAACTTGATCGAGTAAGCCACCGTAATTTTTACGGGACTCGGGGAATGCCTAACCCCTTCTCCCCGAGTCAAATGAACCCCCTTACCTGAATCTCTTGTGCGGACCGAGTTTGGAGTCCAAAGTGTTTTAAAAGGAAAATTATTATTTTTAAACGGTGACCTGACACCCCGAAATCATATGTCAGGTGGCGACTCTGAAAATCCTTTTGAACACAATCTTTTGTCACTTTCAAATTTGAAAACCCTTTTTAAACTTCACAAATATTTTTATTAATTTTAAGAGGATTTAGTGAAAGCTTTTTGAGGTTTGTTAAAAAAGGGGTGTGACATCTCTAGCGACTCTGCTTGGGACTTGCAGGTTCGAGCTAGTACTTGATCTTGTTGGATTTTTAGGATATTCGGTTGAGGTTTTTATGTGTTTTGTTTACTTTATTTGATTTTTATTTTTGTTTATGTCGTTTTATTATTTGCTAGCAGCTTATTTGTCTACAGTTTTTCCTTTATGTGTTACTGCTTTATAAATTGTCATCATTTGCATAACCTTGGGTCTTCTTTCTGCAACAAGTCTTCAGGAGTACGTTTGAGCGTACACGGCCTTTTTTGAGTCACCCGTGTCTTTAAGGGGGTGGCGTGGGAGCTTGGAGTGGGCGGACAGCTAGAGCAGCCGTCATCGACCACGTGCCGCCCCGTATTGCCTTGTCTAGTGAACCCTCAAACTTAGGTCAGCTTTTAGGTCATGTTTATTTGCATCACGTCATTTAGACCTAGCAGGGCTCAGTCCCAGGCACCGTGTCCCTTTGTAGGAGGCCTATCCAAATTATGTCAAAACAGGCCCATGGCCCAAAAAGACATTTGATCATCCATATATGCTACATGTTGCATTCTTTTAGGGTAAGTGGGTCATTTGGCGGACCAATGAGAAAGAAAAGAGTGTGAAGTGTAAAAATGAGGCAAGTAGGGCTTAGTTATGTTTTTCTTTGACAATTTTTTAAGAAAAATACAAAAAAAATGAAAATGAAAAATCCAAAAGATTTTGCACTTTTCCATCATTTTTTCAAAAAAAGAAAAAAAAAATCAAAAAATAGGAAAACAAAATCTAAAAAGATTTACATGTTTCATCATTTTTCAAAAAGACAAAAAAAATATAGTTTTTCCAAATTAGTTGCATTTTTCTTAAGCTTTCTCCCATGTCCAATCCTCCCGAACTACGCAAACCTGATTCTCGTCTCTCGGGGCGGGATACGTAGGCAGCCCACATAGGATCCGGTCTTCCTCCTCCTCTTCCTAGTAAGTCTTAGGTTCTTGTTCGCGGGGTCTTGGCCAAATCTTGCATGTTTAGCCACATTTAGCCACGTAGGCCGTGTTTGCAAAATAGGGCTATTGTTTTTTTTTCCTGAAGTGTCTTATTAACATATGTCTTAGAGCGCTAAGTCTACAACAAGGTGTCATCTCAGCTTTAAGGTCCATTCCTGTTGAATTTTCATGTCTAGCCACTTCTGGCCACATCGACCATTCTTGCAAAATGAGGTCATTTTCACAAAAGCGGTTCAATGACCCTTGTCTTAGGATCTTGAGTCCACAATTAAGTGTCCCACTCCCTTAAGGACCGTCCTTTTAGGTTTGCATCTTTAGCCACTTCTAGCCATATCAGCCATTTTTGCAAAATGGGCCATTTCTGTAAATTAATTTTGGGCCATGATTATTGGAAGTTTGAATCCATATAAGCCTAAGTGAGGCATTTTCTATATCTTAGAGGTCAATCTTTTTGAGTTTGTACATCTAGCCACCCTTGGCCACATAAGCCATTTTGAGAAATAGACCAATAATGTCTTGCATGTGTCCAATAAGAGGTGTCTTGAGTCACTGATCTATTTAGTCTTATTTTTCTCATTCAGGTATGGATACATGTGCCACAAATCGGGCATGACAGATACCCAGGATCATTCTAGTCAAGACTGTTACATACACGAGCTGCTTGAAGAAACGTTTTACTTTTTAGTCTATTTTATGTTGTCTTTTAATTTTTTAGTCTTGTTCAATAGTATCGAGTCTGTCAGTCTAATTAAGATTGTTGAGTCTTTTTTTATAGTACTTCCTATTTTGTATTTGAAAGACCAAAAAAGAGTTATAAATGGAAAATTCAAAAAGATTTTTTTATTTTTAGTTTATTTTGTCCATTATTTTTTTCAGAACTACGCTTGGTCTGATTCATGTGGAACATGATACCTATGAAACCTACATAGGGTTTGATCAAATCATTTTATTAAAAAAAAATTTAAAAAAGAAAAGAAAAAAGAAAAGAAAAAAAAAGAATGAATTTGTGGGACGCGAGGGGTGAGAAGAAAGAAACTAGTGATAAGTAAAAGAAAAGAGAGGAAGGAAAATGAGCAAGCCCAGGAGTTCTAGTAAAGAAAGAAGAAAATATTGAAATGAATAAAATCGGGATGATGCCAAATGACCTTGTGACCCTGGAAGTCATTCTAGAACCGTTTATTGTTGCTAGGTGCATTGCACACAACGTGATGTTTTTATTTGATAAATGACTTAACGCTAACATGTTGGCTTTGTTTTTATCCTCTTTGATATTTTAATTGTTATTATAACAGAGGGTGGTTAGTTTGTGGCGAGTCATCCGTACAACACAAGGTCAAATAGCAAGGTAGCCATGACTGGCAAAGAGTTTGACACGTGTGTTGTTGATCTGCCTAAGGGGATTGTTGAATCAAAATCTGAGTTGAAAGAGGAGGTCCTAAGGTTGAAAGGACATATGGCCAAAATATACCAAGCGTGGATTAGTGGGCGTCCCTCACCATTATTTCCCACCAACTGCTCTGAAAGCCTTGTCACCATTCCGCCACTGTCACAAATCCAGATTCCCGTTGTTGCTTATATCTCCCAACAATCTTTTCACACTCCACCCCCCAAAACCACCTCAAAGGAGTCAATGAGCCGCCTGGTGAAAACAATATGATTGAAATTGGTGAAGGTCCCAGTAATTTTGATGTGTAACTTAGTGGCTAAGATGCCGAGCTTAGTGATTGGAATGATACTCCTTTCTTGGCTAGCCAACAAGGAGTTTTGGTGGTTCATATTGTTGTCATTTCTGTCGTCAGGATTATTTCAGGGTTGTAATCTGGATATGGTCTTGTGGATCAAACCCTTCTTCTTATTTTGCCTAGTTTGTTTTATTGTAGTAATTCGTCTAGTGTTATCTAGGATTGTTCTAGGGTTGTAACCCGTGTCTATTTTGCTTGTTTTGTTCAAAACCTTTTTCACCATCTGTCTAATGCAATCTCCTGTTTTCTGTTAGTTCTAGTCAGTTTTTGTTTAGGTCACTTTTCCTTTTATAGTTCTTTTCATGCTAACTCTAGTGGCATGACATGCATGCATAATTCTCAGCCTGGTCTTGAAAGTTAGTTTAATCATGAAGCAATGAAACACAGTTTTGAATATGAGAAAATGATACATTTGAGGAAACAAGTAAAGATTCACGCATTCTGAAATAACCTGAAGCTTGAACTGAGTGAAACTGAGGCGGTTAGTCTGGAAAATCAAGAAGTTGATGAGAGCATACAACAAGGGAATGTCTCTCAAGCAGTTTGAGGTAGATCAGTCAGTGTTGAAATGCATTCTTCCACATCAAGACAAGGTTAAGTCAAGTCTGCTTCAAACTGGCAAGGGTCATTCATTGGGATAAAGGTATTGCCCATTGGCACTTTGTGTTTGTGTTGATGCCATCAAGAAACATTGTGCATGGTTCTTCTGCTTATTTTCAGTTTCATGTTTGTACTTGGAATTTTTAAAGTTTGTTATGACGAAGGCATTTTATTCTGCTACCCAAATACTTTTATCTTTTGCTACCCCCTTTGAGCCTTAATTTATTTTGTTTCATATCCCTCTTTTGGAATCAGAATTAGAGTTATGAACTAGAAAAGAAAAAGAAAAAGAAGAAGGGATAATGAAGAAAAAAAAAGGAAAAGAGAAAAAGAAGAAAAAAAAAAAGAAGAAAAAAAGAAGAAAAAGAAAAGGAAAAGAAAAACAATAAAATAAACCAACTTCAGGTTTGAACTACGTTCGACCTGATTCCTTTTAAGGATACGTAGGCAGCCTTACTTTGAGGTTCGGTCTCATTAAAACAAAAATTCAAAATAAAAAAATATATAATAAAATTCCCCAGACTCCATGAAATTGGGGCAAAAGTTTTAATTTGGCTAAAAGATTTGATTCCAAAAGATGTAACTCTAAACCCTTTCATCTTAAATCATTTTGAGCCTTCATGCTACTCTTTCTTTCTAACCCTGTCCAAAAGTCTACATTACGGTCCAAAGAAAGACCTTCCGACCGATCTTTGAGGATGTCAAATCAAGTGTGTGGTGACAGTACGATCTTCCTGCATCATGGGTAATACCTTGTTCTCAACACAAAGAGAGAAAATGATAAAATGAGAGAGTCTTATTGGTGAAAACTCTCATGGGCACCGTAAGGCGACGATGAGTTGAGAAAAAGAGCAAAATGAGAGAGGCTTGATGGTGAAAACCCTTCGGGCACTACAATACGAATAAGGATCGTGAATCGGATAGGATGATCGGAGCATTGAAGCCCAGTTTCACGGCATAGAGGTATAACAAGAGTTGAACAATAGACTTGCTTGACAGATTAGGCTGCTCAATCCAAAAATCCATGTCATAGTCATTAGAGCTGGTGTCCACATGTGATAAGTTTCTACTTTGTAATTTTCTTATTTGCTATCATCTCTTTCCATTGTCCCTTACTCTGTTCCTCTTGCTTTGTTCAATTCCTCTTTATGAGTCCATTTGGCCAGAACAAGTGAGAAATGACTTCAAAGTTTGCTACCAGCTTTCCAATTGCACAGAGCGGCATCTGGCTAGCACATCAAAGCGACATAATTTAGGAAAGAACAATATGCACATTGATTTGATGATAATCGATGTGCTTTGGGATTCATGTGAAGTGCAAAAGTTCGGTAAATGTCAATTCATGAGCAATACATCGGGTATAAGATATTAGGCTTGAACAGATCAGAGGTGTTTTCATTGATAAGGGTTCACAGAGAAAGTGGTTAACCAATAACAAACAAGTTCTTCCAAGTGGAAATCAAAGTTATCATGGAGAGTGAAGGAGCAAAAGCCCTCAAGGTCAAGGCCACAAACTAACCACCATGTTTAAACTCACAAGTGTTTCTTTGTCTGAAACAGGGATGAAGGCTATGTTCATATCAAAGCTTGAATTTTTCAAGTGTAATGCCCCAATTCTGCTTATGCAAAGGCTACTGATAAGATCACGTCACCCCTAGGAGATGCACTTCCTAGACTGGGTCTTTCAGGTGATACTTTTGTTTTAGGAGACGTACTTCCTAAACTGAGATTCCACCCCTAGGAGACGCACTTCCTAGTTTTGGTCATTTAAATTCATCCCTAGGAGACGCACTTCCTAGTTTTGGTCATTTAAATTCATCCCTAGGAGACGCACTTCCTAGTTTTGGTCATTTAAATTCATCCCTAGGAGACGCACGTCCTAGTTGGAGCCATTGGAGTTTTACCCATTAGGAGACGCATTTTCTAGTAGGGGTCTTTCAAATTAAACTTTTTAGGAGACGCACTTCCTAGTTTTGGTCATTTAAATTCATCCCTAGGAGACACACGCCCTAGTTGGAGTCACTGAACTTTTACCTGTTAGGAGACGCACTTCCTAGTAGGGGTCTTTCAGATTATACTTCCTAGGAGACACACTTCCTAGCTTTGGGTCATTTAAGTTCATTCCTAGGAGACGCACATCCCAGTTTGAGTCATTAGAGTTTCACCCCTAGGAGACGCACTTCCTAGTCTGGGTCTTTCAGGTTATACTTTGTTTTAGGAAACGCACCTCCTAAATTGAGATTTTACCCTTAGGAGACGCACTTCCGAGTTTGGGTCATTTAATTTTATTCCTAGGAGACGCACATCCTAGTTTGAGTCATTGGAGTTTCACCCCTATGAGACGCACTTCCTAGTCTGGGTCTTTCAGGTTATATTTTGTTTTAGGAAACGCACCTCCTAAATTGAGATTATACCCCTAGGAGACGCACTTCCAAGTTTGGGTCATTTAATTTCATTCCTAGGAGACGCACTTCCTAAATTGAGATTTTACCCCTAGGAGACGCACTTCCTAGTCTGGGTCTTTCAGGTTATATTTTGTTTTAGGAAACGCACCTCCTAAATTGAGATTTTACCCCTAGGAGACGCACTTCCTAGTTTTGGGTCTTTTAAGTTCATTTCTAGGAGACACACTTCCTAGGTGAGTCATTGAAGTTTCACCCCTAGGAGATGCATTTCCTATCTTTGGGTCATTTGAGTTCATTCACAGGATACGCACTTCCTAGTTTGAGTCATTGAAGTTTTACCCCTAGGAGACGCACTTCCTAGTCTGGGTCTTTCAAGTCATATTTTATTTAGGAGACGCACTTTCTAAATTGAGATTTCATCCCTAGGAGACACACTTCCTTGTTTGGTTAATTTAAGTTCATTCCTAGGAGACACACTTCCTAGTGTAAGTCATTTAAGTTTCGGCCCTAGGAGACGCACTTCCTAGTCTGGGTCATTCAGGTTATGTTTTTGTTCTAGGAGACGCACTTCATAGTTCGAGTCATTGAAATTTCACCCCTAGGAGACGCACTTCCTAGTCCGGGTCTTTCATGAAGTACGTTTAGGAGACGCACTTCCTAAATTGAAATTTCACCCCTAGGAGACGCACTTCCTAGTTTGGGTCTTTCGAGTTATATTTTGTTTAGGAGACGCAATTCCTAATTTGAGATTTTACCCTGCACTTCCTAGTTTTGGGTCATTTAAGTTCATTCCTAGGAGACACACTTCCTAGTTCGAGTCATTGAAGTTTCATCCCTAGGAGACGCACTTCCTAGTTTGGGTCTTTCGAGTTATATTTTGTTTAGGAGACGCAATTCCTAATTTGAGATTTTACCCTGCACTTCCTAGTTTTGGGTCATTTAAGTTCATTCCTAGGAGACACACTTCCTAGTTCGAGTCATTGAAGTTTCATCCCTAGGAGACGCACTTCCTAGTGTGAGTCTTTCATGATATACTTTTAGGAAACGCACTTCCTAAATTGAGATTTCACCCCCTAGGAGACGCACTTCCTAGTTTGAGTATTTCAGGCTTTACTCTTAGCAGACGCACTTGCTAGTCAAACATTCTTGGTTTTGCGCACAGTAGACGCACATCCTATTCGAGTCTTTAGTTTACTCTTATCATTGCATCAGTAGCATAAGTGGTTTACAATTTGTCTAACAACTCACAAATCTTCCAAGTGCAAACTGGGGCAGAAAATTTTGTTTGTTTTGTTATTTTGGTTACAGGCACCCACCTGGAGAATGAGGGAATTCATTTCAAAGTTATTTCAAAGTTCGAGTTAGTAGTAGGCGCCCACCTAGAAAATGAGGGAAGTCATTTCAGAATTCAATTCAGTTTAGAAGTAGCGGAAGCTCGCGGCAAGAATGCGATTCGACAATACGAGATGACTAACATAAGTAGTCTCAATCTAGAATAAAAGAAGAAAAACAAAAAAAGAGATATCAAGTGCAGAAGCTGAGACAAGATATGAATTGCTCAAGACAGGACTGAGTCATGATATTTGCATGTCCCGTCGTAACCCGAAAAGCTGAAGAAGAATGAAGTAGCACCTGCAGCTAGCAAGCGTCAAGGTTCAAATCTAAAGTCTGCATGAAGACCATTCAAGACTCAAGATCAAGCTTCAGAAGCCTTATAGCTAGGAATCTTGTAACTCATAGTTGACAGGCTTAGTTAGTCTTTTTTTTATTTTTTATTTTGATATAATAACAGGGCCGCGGATCGGAACCTCGACGGAACGGAACCTCAATCGGCTCTCCACCTCGGTTACTCCATCACTCTTCCTACTTCTGAACTACACGTGGCCTGATTCCTTTATAGCCAACGATATGTTGACAGCTCAAACACCAGGGCTCAGTCACATTCCCCTTTCTTTTAGTTTTGGTCTCTCTCAATAAGGGTCAGGTCAAAAAACTTGTCTAGTCGTTCTTTATCTAAAAACTCTTCGTGTTTCCAGTCAAAGAGGGGCAACTGTATACATGTAATTTTTTATCATCCCCGAGATTTTACACATTTTAGCGTATAAATATTTAGTTTAGGTATAATATCGCTATTTTTAATTAGTTTTGACTCTTTTGCTTTATTTTACCACAAAATTGAAAATTTCAAAAATATTTTCACTTTGTTTATTTTTATGATATTTGAAAAATACAAAAAACAAATAGTTTTGTTTTAACGGTTAGTTTTATTTTAATAGTTATTTCTACTTAAGTAGGATTAATTAGTATATGTGGGTAATATTTTTATTCTTGTTCAATAAGAAAGAATCAAGTTTGGGCTAAAACAATTCATTTTAGGCCCATTTTCGAAATTTACCTTTAACCCATATCCCCACTTCCCTAAAAAAAACTCTTACACTCTAAAACCTTCAGCACCTTACAGACCTTCATCCAACCTTGACAAAAAACCCTAATTTACCTACGCCCCATCACAGCCGCCGGCCACCCCCCTTTCCAAAAAAAACCTCCCAGTCGCCGCCAGTCACCCCTCATCCGCCAAAAAACCACCCTAACACCTTCACCCCAAAACCAGTCGCCAGCCTCACCTCCTCTCCACCCAAAAATGACCACCCGCAAACGATCACCCCCACCTCATCTCCATCCACCAAGCCGCCGTAAAACACGACCTCTCTTCAAAAAGTAAGGCGACAAACCACCCTAAGAAGCAACAACCGCTGAAAATCTGCCAAGAACGGACAAGAGCAGTGAGACGAAATAAAAAATAAGAAAAGTCGAGCAGTAGCCCCTCTCTATTCATTGCCTTAGCGTTCTTCTTCATCCCATTAATTACCATTTCAAGCTAATTCCTCCAATGCCTTTCTTCTGATTGGCAAATTTTTTTAGAAAGAGCTCAGTTAGTGTTCGATTCGGAGATCCGTCGAGGGTCAAATTTTATTTAGCTACTGATTCGGGGTGCTGTTCGAGGTTAATTCTGTGGTTCACGGTCCAAGATTTTTCTACGGTTTTATTTTTTCGGTCAAATTTAATTCGCCGAAGTTTTCTATAACCGAGTTATTGTTAATATAATTGAGGTCCATTTCTCTTCACTAATCCTACTTGATTTCTATGTGTGTTGCCTTATTGCTAATATATGCTCTTGTTTCAGTTGTTTTTCGTTGTTTTGCCGCATAAGTAATTCATGATTTGTAGTTAAGTGAGTTCGAATGATTTCGCCTTCTTCGCTAAGAATCCGACTGGTTTTAGACTTGAAAATACGACTGCATTAGCTAAGATAAAGAGGCGAGCATGTAGTTAATGAATACAGGGCAACCGTTTATTAATTAAAGAGGGATAGAGGAATGAATATTAGTTAGGTCGTGGGAATGGTTTTAGATGAAACAGAAATTTTGTTAAGTGAAAAATAAACGAGTTGAGCTTTGGTCACAGTCTACACATGTGCATTGGGTTTAATATTAACTTTACTTTTATTTCATCATTTTGATCACTAAGAGCATGTTACGTTGTCGTCGTTATTATGATGAGACCTTTGCTCCTGTGGCAAGATTGGAGGCAATCAGACTTCTTATAGCATTTGCTGCACACATGGAATTCACTTTGCATCAGATGGATGTAAAGAGTGCCTTTCTCAATGGCTATTTGAAGGAAGAGGTATTTGTAAAACAACCTCCTGACTTTGAAAGCAAAGAATCATCTGATCATGTATATAAACTTGACAAGNTAGTTTTTTGTTCTTAAAGGAAAAGGGAAAAGATCTTCTGATTGTACAAATATATGTTGATGATATCATGTTTGGGGCAACAACTGAAAGGCTCAGCAAGTAATTTGCTACATTAATGGGGAGTGAGTTTGAAATGAGTATGATGGGTGAGCTAACCTTTTTCTTAGGTCTGCAAATCAAACAAACTCCACATGGAACAATGATTCATCAGCAGAAGTATGTGAGAGAACTCCTCAAGAAGTTCAAAATGGAAGATTCAAAGGAGATAGATACCCCAATAGCCACAGCTACAAATTTAGATGTCGATGAACCTGGTTCATCGGTTGATCAGAAGAGGTACAGAGGGATGATTGGATCTCTACTATATCTTACTGCAAGTAGACCTGATATTGTGTTCACTGTGGGACTATGTGCTAGGTTTCAAGCCCATCCAAAGGAGTCCCATCTCACTGCAGTGAAGAGAATTTTGAGATATTTGAAGGGCACCACTGATTTGTGCCTTTGGTATCCTAAAGGTAGTAATTTTGACCTTGTAGGATATGTTGATGCTGATTATGAAGGTTTCCTGGTTGAAAGAAAAAGTACTTCAGGCATGGCTCATTTTTGGGCTCCTACCTTGTATCTTGGGCCACCAAGAAATAAAATCCAGTAGCCTTGTCTAATGTTGAGGCTGAATATGTGGCTGCAGCCTCTTGCTGTGCTCAGTTGCTATGGATTAAGCAACAACTCCTGGACTTTGGTATAGATGTGGGATGCATTCCTATTTACTGTGATAACACTAGTGCAATTAGTATGACTAAGAACCCGGTTCATCACAAGAGAACTAAGCACATAGATGTTAGGCACCATTTCCTGAGGGATAATTATGAGAAGGGGATGATCTCAATTGAATTATGTGCCACTGATCATCAAATTGCTGATATATTTATCAAAGTATTGAGTAGGGAGCATTATGAGAGAAACCTGCTTGAATTAGGGATGATTAAGATCACCTAATTGAAGAAGAAGAAAAAAAAGAGGAGGAAGTTTTCTGGCTAGAAATTTTAATTAGGTACTTAATCAGATTAATCATTGCTCATCTCTATGTCTTTGTTTTCATACTCTTCTGCCATGTATTAATATGATTCCCTAGTTGCTAATGATGTTTCTCTATTTGTGAATTGAGGCAAAATAAAGATTTTTTAACAGGATGAACATGATTCATCCATGCTGACTAACAAGGTACGTTTTCATCTCCATACATGTATTAATTCAAGTACAGTCATACATGAGTAGGACTCTATCCATTTATGGTTCAGTTCAAATTCTCGTACTTACCCAAATAATGAACCAGTTTCAAGAAGTTACGTCACATTAAATTAGTCTAGTTTTAGGGGGGAAAGAAACGGTCTAATCAATGTCAAATCACTGACAATCCTTAATCGATTAGTATCCTACTTGTGTTAATACTCGTCCGTTATAATCACCCCAGCCACAAGTTATAAATAGGCCATCATTACCCATAGTGAATAAAGCAATAGACGAACCTTGTTCAAGTCATTCAACACTCAAATCTCCACTGTCTTTTGCCCTCTCTTCTTTTTCTCTCAAAAATTCTAAATGTCGTCTGCTTCATCTGATTCTCAAAATCGTGACTACGATGAAGGAGTATATGAGTCTGATTCTCCACCGGTATACAGTTCTGAATCCTCTGAGACACCTGAAACCCCTGAATACCATGATGCTCTTAAACCTACACCAAACCCTCTCCCAGCCCAAAAACCCCGTCGTGTCAAGGTTCTTGCACAAAAATTTGTGGCTTCAGGGTCACGAGCAAAGTTCTTGGAAGATTTATTACAGGATGAAGAACAACCCAAACCTGATTCGTCCAGTGAATCATTTAAATCAACACATGAGGACGATGCACCTAGTTCTTCAAGTGCTGAGAAAGGTAATACTGAAGTTACCTCTGTGTTAAATTTTGAAAATAGATTTGTGTTGGTTGGGTCTGTGGTGGATGTGGAAGTGCCAAGTAGGCCAAGAAAAACTAGGATAATTCTTGAGAATGAGGGAGATGCAGGTGTGAGGGGATCTGGGAAGGATGGTTCCATACTTGGTATTTGTGGCCCCATTCCTGAGAATCTTGAAGATGATGTCGTAGTGATATGGGGAACTAATGAAGTTGAGGAAGATGTTGATGGATTAGAACAGCTAATGAAGGAGATAGATGATCGTGTTTCTTCTGGGAAAGAAACCTTGGCTGAGAGACTTAAGAAACTGGGAGACTCATACAACCCCAAGAAGAGAAAGGGTACGAGCTACGAGAAATACTGTTCGTGAAGAGGAGGAGAAGCTTGAAAAAGCTCTGCAAGAGAGCAAAAGAAAGAGAGCTAAGAAAGGGAAAGCGAAAGTGGGGAGCCTGTTGAGGCTATTGTTGTTGATGAAATGTTGGACCTGGTCCAACAAGATGAAGAGGTTACTCCAGTGGTGGTCAAGACACCCAAGGCAAAATTGACTAAGACTTCTTCAAAGAAGTCAACACCTATGTCTGCTACCACTGTGGGTACATCTACGAGGACACGATCTAAGGTAAAGTCAAAGAAGAAAGTTCAGAATATTGAGAAAGATAATGATCCTGATTGGAGTGGAATGATAAGAAGGAGGTTGGAGAAGTGTCGATTGACAGAGTTGCCATGTTTGGCAAGAGACATATTTTGAAGGGATAGTTACTAAAGGACTTGGAGGAGTCAGGTATGAGGTACTTAGTGGATTTTCTGGCAGCTCAAGGCTGGAAGGACATGGTCCTTCGCT
>ML254985.1:0-31729 GCA_005239495.1 Nicotiana undulata
ACTCCTAGTATACATAGGATTAGGGTTAGTGTTATTTACTCCTATTTGACTACTTAACTAACAAAGCCTTTATTGACTTCTACACAAAATGAACTTGAAGTCACTTTTTGAGTAGGGGCGCTCCAATTTTCCCTGCATAGCCCCAAGGCAAGACGAGGAGACAGATATGAGAAAGTAAGATTTCCATTTGTGGTTTTTCTAAAGAAAATTTGACTTGTTCCCAGACATGCAATATCGAGTGCAAACAATCTCTGCTAATAACTACATTGGCTATTAAAATATGTTAGCATCCAATGCTTGGACACTTAGAGATCAGACTTTTTTACAAGAGTCCTTGGTCATTGGACCTGAACTAAACCATAGTTAGAAGTCTCCAAACAATATTAAGGCTTCAAATTAGCGTATTGACCAGCGTACATATATTTAACTTTAACTTTGCTGGCAACTTGTCTTGTTTTGAAGTCACGTTTTTTCTCTACAATAGATTAACTGAAGTATTTACAACTTTTTTTTTATATGATGAAAGTAACTGAAGTATTTACAACTTAAAGTACAAGAGTTGATAAACGGATGAAAGTGTGAGATTTGCTTTTGATTCTACTTCAGAGATATGCCTATTCCCTAAACGAAGTCTTCAAAAGAGATTATTCAGAAGGATTATAAAATGCAAATTCGGAGTTGTTTCCCATTCTCCTCCTAAATTCCCCCCTTTTTACTCATGACCTTTGAAATTTCCCCATGCGAACACTCACTAAACATTGTTACACTAGTAACCTGTTCAATGAACCCCATACATACTGACATATGGAGTGCTCTGTCAAGACACCACAACATGAAAAAATTGCTATGCTGGTAAACCATAAGAATATGGTAAACACTAAACACCTTGAGGCAACTTAATTTGAATTTCACACATGGAAAATAGAGCTTCAAGCTGCTTTTAGGAAAAACAAATATAACAGGGAATAACTGTTGATATGGGATACCTCTCTGAGTAGCATTTGAAGTATCGTCTTCTTGAACTTTACGCCTATAATCTTGTTCAAATCTGTCCAACGCATGACACTCATGGTATAGTTCCTGCAAAAAGCAAAAAATTCTCCTTACTAGAGCCTGAGCTGGTTAATCTGGTTTGAAGGAAGCGGAATGCAAGTAAGTAGATGTCCCCAGTTACAGCAAATGAATTAATGAGCAAATAAAGCTCCCCGTCCAGCTTCTTTATCATTTTTCTTTTTTCCTCTCTTTCTTTTTTTATTTTTTATTTTTGTGATAAGCACAAAGCTCTCTAACTCCACCTGTATGAGTTTTACTCACAATGCCGGTCCCAGATCGGAACGACGGAGGAGGGTTGCAGTAGGTTGGCTGCAGCATAAGACTAGCCAATCATAATGAATGCTCGGAATATAAATATCGTTGGGAAGTGATCAACTAGGCACACGTTACATCAGTACTCGGAGTGATGAAAATAAGCCTAGGTCTTCCATCAAATCGCCGCCTGGGTGTAGGATATGAGTTAGGGTTCGCACATCATGGAAAGGTATGGGTAAAGAAGTTAGTTCTCCACATCAACGCCTGGATGTGGTACAAACTATAAAAGGATAAGCTATCATGGACGCGCGTGTGTAAAGAAGCTAGTCCCACCACATTGGTGCTCAGATGTGGTGCAAAAACAAAAAAGGCTCCCGCCTCATGGACGGATAAGGATAAGGAAGCTAGCCCAAGAGAGTTAGATTCTGGCAGGTAGCTAGAACATAGACTCTTCGACAGAAAAGTCAATAGATTAAGTAGAAACCAAAAAGGAGGAAGTTGAAATTGCATGCCTCCAGGAAACTAAATGGACAGGGCAAAAGACTAAAGATATAGACAACACGGGTTATACTGTGAAGGCAGGTTACAACAAATTGTGTGTACCTAATGGAATGATAGACAACTGGCCATGGAAGATCATCTGGAGACCAAAACTACCCACTAAAGTTATATGTTTTACATGGTTGGCTCTCAGGGATGCAACTCTGACTCAGGAAAACCTATGCAAAAGGAGCATCCAACTGGTCAATAGATGCTACATGTGTAGCAGCTATTCTGCGACAATTAATCACCTTTTCTTGCACTGCCCAGTAGCATCTGATATTTGGAACATATTTATAGCAGTGCTGGGACTTAGCTGGGCAATACCAAGGGATCTGAAGGAAGCTTTTGAAGGCTGGTGCTCCTGGAAAGTTGAGAGATCCATCAAAAAAATCTGGCAAATGATTCCAGCCTGTATCTGCTGGAGTATATGGACAGAAAGAAATTCCAGATGTTTTGAAGGAATCTCAACTTCCACCAGTCGTTTGAAGTCTAAGTGCCTAGTGAACTTATTTAGTTGGAACACCCTTGCCCCTTTAAATGATGCTATTTCCTTTGTAGATTTTATTAGTAGCCTTAGCATGGCATAAGGCCTCTTTGTTAGCATGGCTTTATGGCCCATTTTTTTGCTTGATCCTGGCTAACTCAAGAATCATAGGTTTTTGTCTTGTAGAGTTAGCCAAGGACTCTCTCTTTGTATTACTTCTGGCATCTTCTTGATGCATTTAATGAAACATCTTACTTCATCAAAAAAAAAAAAAGGTATTGTTGGGTAGACAATAATAATAGGAATGATGGGAATTATTGTAGAACGGGGACTTAAGGACAAGGTTCTAGAGGCAAAGCGAGTTGGGAATAGGACTATCTCCTTGAGTCTTGTTCTAGAAATAAGACAATCAATATCATTAGTGCTCCACATGTAGGATTAGATGGATTAGATGCAGATTTATTTTTCTTCATGAAATAAGGTTGAAAAAGGCATCAAGAAGATGCAAAGTTACAAGGAGGATAATTACAGGAACAAAAATACAAAAGAAATTGTTAGCCCCTACACATTGTGTCAATCTAGACCAAGAGTGCTAACAAACTCCAAAAATGTCCAGTACTAATTATTGGGGATAACTTAGTCCAGCAAAACAAATTGAGTAAGCATTTAGCCTTAAGTGAAGAATTTAGAGTTGAGATTCCATCAAAACATTTTCTATTCCTCTCGGTCCATAAACAACAAAAAATAACTGCAGGAATCATCAGCCAAACTATTTTATGGCCTTGTCAACTTTCCGAAGAGTCCAACTCATTTGTGCCTCTCAAATTCTGTGGCATGACCTAGCTTAAGCCAAAAATACAGTAGAACATGTTCCATATATCAGTGGTCCCTCGGCAGTGCGCGAACAAGTGGTTGACAATTTCCTAATTTCTTCTGCATAGATGACATCTGCTGACTAATTGAAAACCTCTTTGTTAAGGTCGTCATGTGTTAGACATGATGCTTCTAAACTGTGTATTTATTTGGTGATTTATGTTGACGTTATCGTTATTACCAGCAATATCAACACCTCTTTTAGCACTTCCAGACTAAGGATCTGCGTAGATTGAAATACTTTTTTTAGGTATTAAAGTCGCTCAATCTAGATCAGGTATTGTTATTTCCCAAAGAAAGTATGCTTTAAACATTTATGGGGAGACTGAAATGACAAGTTGTAGACCCATTGACACTCACATAGATCGGAAAGTTTAACTTTTGCGAGGGCAGGGAAGCCTATCCTGCAAGATATAGGCTTGGTAAGTTGAATTACCTCACAGTTACTAGATATGTCATTTCCTTTCTTGCGAGTATAGTGTTAGAATAGTTATGTGAATGTATGTAATTAGTCCTAGTCCCTTATGTAATAGGAGTAGGTTATGTGTTATGTATACATATAAATAGGGCTTATTGTAACATAAAATATTAATCAATAATATTTTCTCCCGTGCTTTCTCACATGGTATCAGAGCTATCCTGAGATATTTATCACTGTGCATAAATTCCAGCGACTCCGGGAAGAAAAAAAAGTCTTTTTCCGGCAAAACAGCACTGTCCGCCGGAAAAGTCCATATCCGTCAGTGTTGTGCAAAAAGCAACACCACCACGAGGTAGATCAGCTTCCGGCGACCAACCTGTAAAAATTTCTCCGGCAGATCCCCTCCCACGCGCCCTCACGCGCCGACGAAAACATATTTTCCGGCGAGTCGCTGACGTCACGCGCTGGCGCGTGAGGCTTCTTCCGGCCATTTTCTAACCGAGCTTCTTCAGGACAGTCTGGTCGCACAGCAATTCCGAGCCTACCCATACCTTTTTCTTTTTATTCCGATCACTTTGAGATTTTCCGGCAACTACACTGACTTTCCGGCAGCTACATTTATTTTTCCGACAAAACATCTTTTGGACAGATTACTTAGGAGGTTATTCCGAGTCTTTTCATTCAAGTTCAAATCAAATTCCGACCACTTTTATGTTCTTCGGCGTAACATTATAATGGCATTCGTATCAGAAGCCTTTAACTCACAATCCGTTGGATCCAATTCATTGAATCCAATCCGGATGATTTCGTTACCAGATTATATTGAGTTCCTTCCGTACAAAGCACGTAAGCAGACATCTTCAGGATTAGCCTCTGTTGTTCCAACAGATAGTAGCGTGACTTGTTTCTCCCAATTTTCAACCTCTGAGTCTTGGGTCATTGATTCAGGTGCATCTGATCATATTTCTGGTAACAAATCTCTTTTCACTAGTATTTCATATTCTCAATCTCTTCCAACAGTCACAATGGCCAATGGGTCTCAAGCCATGGCAGCTGCAATAGGTCAAGCAAGTCCACTTCCTTCCTTACCTTTAGACTCAATTCTTTATGTTCCCGCTAGTCCTTTTAATCTCATAGCCGTTAGTCGCTTAGCCAAATCACTTAAATCTGTTGTTTTATTTCTGGATGACCTTGTTATTATACAGGAACGCAATACGGGACGATCACTGGTACCGGACGTGAATTAGATGGACTTTATTACCTTATCCTTACAAAATCACATGGACTCGCATCTTATCTTCCTTCAATAACGTGTCTCGTTACTGATTCACCAGATTTATTACATAAACGGTTGGGACATTCCAGTTTGTCAAAACTTCAGAAAATGGTACCTGGCTTATCTCAGTTGTCCACTCTAGAATGTGAGTCATGTCAGCTCGGTAAGCATGCCCGCTCCCATTTCCCGCGGCCTCTTGATAATCGAGCAGATTACCTTTTACTTTAGTCCATTCAGATGTTTGGGGTCCTAGTCGGGTCAGTTCTACCTTGGGATTCCGCTACTTTGTCAGTTTCATTGATGATTATTCCAGGTGCACTTGGATATTTTTGATGAAAAGTCGATCTAAGTTGTTTTTTATTTTCCAGACCTTCCACGCTGAATTCAAAATCAATTTGGGGTTTCTATCCGCACAATTCGTAGTGATAATGGCCTAGAGTATTTGTCTTCCCCATTTCAGCAGTTTATGAACTCCCGTGGAATTATTCATCAAACATCTTGTCCGTACACATCTCAACAAAATGGGATAGCTGAAAGAAAGAATAGACATCTTATTGAAACTGCTCGTACCCTACTCATACAATCTCATGTTCTGCTGCGTTTTTGGGGGATGCAGTTCTTACCATCTTGCTATCTTATTAATCGTATGCCATCTTCAGCTATCCAGAATCAAGTTCCATTCTCTGTCCTGTTTTCCCACTTACCTTTGTTCTCTCTTCCACCCCGTGTCTTTGGGAGTACGTGTTTTGTTCATGACCTTACTCCAGGAAAAGATAAGTTAGCTCCTCGTGCTCTTAAGTGCATATTTTTGGGTTACTCGAGAACGCAAAAAGGATATCGATGTTATTCTCCTGACCTCCGGCGGTTTCTTATGTCTGTTGATGTTACCTTCTTTGAAACCCAATCATACTTCACAGGTCCAGTTAATCACTTAGATATTTCTGAGGTACTACTAGTTCCGTCTTTTGGAGATTTGGTCACTATCTCCCATTCATCTCCCTCCGTAGCTCCAGTTGCAGTTCCACCACCTACAGCTCCAGTTGCAGCTCCGCCACCTATAGCTCCAGTGCTACCACCAAGTCCAGTGCCACCACCTAGTCCAGTTCCACCAACTATAGCTTCAGTGCCACCACCTAGTCCAGTTCCACCAACTATAGCTTCAGTGCCACCACCTAGTCCAGTTCAACCTTCTACAGCTCCACCACTCTTGACTTATCATCGTTGTCCGCACCCGGCATCAGGCCGGGCTGATTCACGTCCTGCACCTGACCCTGCTAATATTGCGGACTTGTCTCCTCTTAATCAACCGATTGCACTACGAAAAGGTATACGGTCCACACTTAATCCTAATCCCCATTATGTCGGTTTAAGTTACCATCGTCTGTCATCATCCCATTGTGCATTTGTGTCATCTTTGTCCTTTGTTTCCATCCCTAAGTCTATAGGTGAAGCACTGTCTCATCCCGGATGGCAACAGGCTATGATTGACGAGATGTCTGCTTTACATATGAGTGATACTTGGGAGCTTATTCCTCTTCCTTCGGGGAAATCAACTGTTGGTTGTCGCTGGGTGTATGTAGTAAAAGTTGGTCCAGATGGCCAGGTTGATCGACTTAAGGCTCGTCTTGTTGCAATAGGGTATACTCAGATATTTGGACTCGATTACAGTGATACTATCTCTCATGTGGCTAAAATAGTATCAGTCCGCCTTTTTCTATCCATGGTTGTTGTTCGCCATTGGCATCTCTATCAGTTGGACATTAAGAATGCTTTTCTTCACGGTGACCTTGAGGATGAGGTTTATATGGAGCAACCACCTGGTTTTGTTGCTCAGGGGGAGTCTAGTGGCCTTGTATGTCGGTTGCACCGGTCCCTCTATGGTCTAAAGCAGTCTCCTCGAGCCTGGTTTGGTAAGTTCAGCACAGTTATTCAGGAGTTTGGCATGACTCGAAGTGAAGCTAATCACTCTGTATTTTATGACATTCTTCTTCAAATATCTGTATTTATCTGGTCGTTTATGTTGACGATATTGTTATTACCGGCAATGATCAGGATGGTATTAGTAAGTTGAAGCAACATCTCTTTCAGCACTTTCAGACTAAGAATCTGGGCAGATTAAAGTATTTTCTAGGTATTGAGGCCGCTCAGTCTAACTCAGGTATTGTGATCTCACAACGGAAGTATGCCTTAGATATTCTTGAGGAGACAGGAATGATAGGTTGTAGACCTGTTAATACAACGATGGATCCGAATTCTAAACTTCTGCCAGTACAGGGGGAGCCTCTTAGCAATCCTGCAAGATATAGGTGATTGGTTGGTAAAGTAAATTACCTCACAGTGACTAGACCTGACATTTCCTTTCATGTGAGTGTTGTGAGTCAGCTCATGGATTCTCTCTGTGATAGTCATTGGATGCAGTTGTCCGCATTCTTCGGTATATAAAATCAGCTCCAGGCAAAGTCTTATTGTTTGAGGATCGATTGGGCAGTATCACCTTTTGATAGACGTTCTACGTCTGGATATTGTGTCTTAGTAGGAGGAAATTTGGTGTCTTGGAAGAGCAAGAAACAGAATGTGGTTGCTCGGTCTAGTGCAGAAGCAGAATATCGAGCAATGGCTATGGCGACATGTGAGCTAATTTGGATCAAACAGTTGCTCAAGGAGTTGAAATTTGGTGAGACTAGTCAGATAGGACTTGGGTGAGATAATCAAGTTGCTCTTCATATTGCGTCAAATCCAGTGTTCAATGAGAGAACTAAACACATTGAGATTGACTGTCACTTTGTTAGAGAAAAGATACTCTCGGGAGATATTGCTACAAAGTTTGTGAAGTCGAATGATCAGCTTGCAGATATTTTCACCAAGTCCCTCACTGGTCCTCGTATTAATTACATATGTAACAAGCTCGGTACATATGATTTATAGCACCAGCTTGAGGGGGAGTGTTAGAATAGTTATGTGAATGTATGTAATTAGTCCTAGTCCCTTATGTAATAGGAGTAGGTTATGTGTTATGTATACATATAAATAGGGCTTATTGTAACATAAAATATTAATCAATAATATTTTCTCCCGTGCTTTCTCACATATAGTAAGTTAGTTTATGGACTCTCCCCGTGAAAGGTATTGGGAGGTAGTTGTCTGCATTCTCCAGTATATAAAATTAGCCCCAAGCAAAGGACTATTCTTAAATTAGCCCCAAGCAAAGGACTATTCTTAAATTAGCCCCAAGCAAAGGACTATTCTTAAATTAGCCCCAGCAAAGGACTATTCTTCACAATCGAGATGATGAGCAGATCGTTGGACACACAAACGCCAATTGGGCAGGGTTACCTACTGATAGATGTTCTACGTCTAGATATTGTGTTTTAGTAGGAGATAATTTTGTGTCTATGTTTGGATATGGTGTAGGCTTGTGGAAGAATATAACCAAACTGTGGGATGAATTTTACCAGAACTACAGGTTGCAGGTTGGTAGTGGGACAAACATAAAGTTTTGGAAAGACAAGTGGCTGGGAATTCAGCTTAGCAAACTGATTATCTTAATCTTTTTCCTGATCTCCAGTAATCATACTCCACTATCTCACAAAATAGAGCAGACAATGCAAGGAACCCACAACTCAGAAGGAACCTACAGGATTGGGAGCTTGAAGAACGACTCAACTTACTTGAAAGATTGGAGAACTGCATAACCAATGAGCAGATTTCAGACAGACTAAGATGGGGTGATAAAGCAGATGGTCTATACTCTGTTAAAGCAGGATATTCAATTCTTTGTGCTCAGAATGAGATGGTGGGTAACTGGCCATGAAAATTAATCTGGAAAACAAAATTACCCCCTAAGGTGATTTGTTTCAGCTGGAAAAACACTCTACAAAGCATGTTTGACTCAACACAATCTCCAGAGAAGGAACATACACATTGTCAACAGATGCTATATGTGCATCAGAACATAGAAACCAACAGTTATCTCCTACTACATTGTGCAGTTGCTAAGTTGCTAAGATATCTGGAACATGTTCTTTTCAGTTTTTGGACCTGAGAGGATTAAGGATGCCTACTTATGCTGGAGTTTTTGGAAAGTTGGTAGGTCCATCAGGAAGATCTGGAAAATGATTCCTGCCTGTATTTTTTGGTGTATCCGGACAGAAAGGAATCGAAGACATTTTGATGGAATATCAACTCCTAATCACACTCTCAGTTTGTCTTTTATTTTTATATAGCTGGAGTAATCTCTTTCCTCTAAACTCCACTGATAAGTTTTTGAACTTTGTTAGCTCCTTATCTTTAGTATAGGGCACATTGTAATGGAGCTAACAAACTCACTTTTGCATTTACTAGCTTTTGTACTATTTGCATCTACTGGATGCCATAATGATATCACTTACTTCATCCAAAAATAAAGGAGGTAGGTTTGTGTCTTGGAAAAGCAAGAAACAACATGTGGTTGCTCGATCTAGAGCAGAAGCACAATATCGAACAATGTCTATGCAACATGTGAGCTAGTTTGGGTCAAAACAGTTGCTCAGAGAATTGAAATTTGGAGGAATCCATCAGATGAAACTTGCATGTGATAATTAAGTTGTCCTTCATATTGCATCAAATCCAGTATTCTATGAGAGGACTAAACACATTTGAGATTGAGTGATCGTCAAAAGAAAAAATACTCTTAGCAAATATTGTTACAAAGTTTGTGAAGTCAAATGAACAAGCTTGGTACATATGATTTATATGCACCAGGGAATGTTGTTATACACAGTATACTCAGTGTCCCACATCGGAAAATAGGTATTATGTGTGTTGAAAAGTATGGGTATAAAATTGAGCTCTGTAAGACAAGAGTGGAGAAGAATCTTTAATATTATTCTCCTATGCCTTTATTTCTCACAAACAGATGAAAAAAAAGTAGAAAGAATGAGATAAAACTCACAGCTGTATACTGAACCACGATCATGAGCTCCTGCATTACAGCCTCTGCTTTTTCTTTCAATTGTTTATGAGGTGTCAGTTCAGATTCCAACCTAAGTATAATGAAATGCACTATAAATGATATGCAACACTTATTTTCACCGTTCCAACAAGCAAGCAATACTAGACTAAAGTTTATAGCAAGTACTTTTCAAAATAACAGTCCAAGTTGTGCCATTGAGGATCTTTGCAGTGATTTCCAAAACGAACCACTTCACCAGAGAATATTTTCAGTTCATCCCTGTCATATTACAAGAATAATAGGAATTTCACACTCTGCACACAAAACCTGAAAGTAGCATCTACTTTACGGCAATAAGCTATCTCAGAATCTTTCACACCTCTTGTCTGCTGCAGCAATTCTCAAGAGTTCATCCATATCATTTGATACCAATAGCTGCACACCTTCTGAAGGAAGAACCACCTCCTTCAAATGCTTAATGTTCTCTTGTGAAAGGGAATGCATAAGATTGGCCCCCTTGACAATGGTGTTTGCAACTTCAAATGCCAGAATTGATATTGTAATTCCCTTGGTTGGCATGCTTGACGCAAAACCTCTACTTAGATTTAAATTTGTCATGCTGCTACCCAGTGTGTCCAACACATCTACTGCTTTACCGAGCCCCGCTGTACCAGCTCTCCCCAACAGTGAACTCACTTCTGAAACCTTTCAAGCGAAAAAATAAATAAATTCCAGTTAACAAAATCCACTAAGCCTTATCCGTTTTGGAGGCTATACCACGACAATCTGTGTCATGCAGTATCCGATGTTGTGATAAAGAGTAAGAGATACTTTCAGGGGTTTTATCAAATTGCATTCTACAGTTTTATGAGAGGAGTACAAGAGATGAAGCAAAAAATACCAAGTAATTCGTCATAATCGCACGGGTTTTCCCGCATTATTAGTTTTGAATAACATACTCTAAAAAACAACACTACAGCAATAAAAGTATTTCTTTTGTTCCTTCACTTTGTTTCTTCTTCTCTCTTTCACATTTGATTTATCCATTTGCCTGAGAAATCTTCCATTTGTATAAGTGGATCCACCCTTCGTATTTGCTTATTGTCAATGGGGGATATTTATCATTATAACTCTTACATCGAGAATTTTCAGACAGAGCTAATAATGAAAGAAAAGACAGATGCATCCAGGTGACAGCCAAAGGACATAACATAGCATATGTGATTGACTACTCATATTTGCAATTTTTTTAACAGTAAAACCAAAAAAGTATATTTTTGTTGATGAAGAGCTCTAAGACTAATCACCTTTGCAATTGCAACTTGCTTTGACCTTGTTGATCTAGATTTATTAGATAAATCTCTGGACAATCTTGGAATTCCATCATCCATAGGAGCCCCACGGGAAATCGTATTCACCTCTGGAAAAGATAATGCTGGTTCACGTAGTTGGTTATCAGTGCTTTCCCCAGCCGGAGATTGCATAGGATCACTATTTAGTTGTGTGGGCAATCTATGTGACGGATAAACAATTCCAGCACCATTACTATGTGGAATGCCACCATCTGTTGTGCTCTCAGCGGCAAATCTTCTAGAGCAAATGCCACCCATCTTCTGAATATGACCTTCAGCCCATTTCAGTTTCAGTCTTCCCGTCAAGAGCTAAATTAAACAAAAAGTTGTAAAAAACTGTCTTAGTGACCTAAAACAGCAAAATACTAAGACTGTCAAAGGCGCTCTTGGAAATTGCTCGAATTTACTGCTCAAATAGATATACGTCTGAGCTGGAAGTTCAAAAACATCCACAACTATAACAACAAAGTCTTAATTCCAAACAAAGTTTCACAACATTCTTAACAAAAGATTACCACGGTACCAACTCTGAGAACAACTGCTTTCTAAATGAACTAAAGTAAAAGAACAAACCATACAATAAGAACAACTCATTCGCAAATATTTTTTTCTATGACAGTGGTGTCCGAGAGGCAGCTTGATCGCACCTCAACTATTCCATGAGGTACCTCCTATCACCACCAACAACAAAAGTACTAGGTAACTCTACCAGTGACCATGTGGGACTAATCACCAAATATTTTATTAACAAAAAAACACATCTTTTTAAACTTGAAATTAAAGAAGGCATGTTATAAGGAAAAAAGACTAATAAGTGATAAGAATGAAACTTGGGCCTAAAGATCGACCAAGACCAAAACACCCCGATGTGGGACACAACTAAGTCAGGGAACAGGCAAAAGCAATTATTATCAAAATGAAGTCGGAGGTAACAACACAGAGAGAATAAGGAATAGCGGAGAATGTGCAAGCTAATGATAAAAGCAACTTACCCAGGAGCAAGAAAGAGGGATAATTACACTTGAGTGATGAACATGCCCATTCTACGTAGCTTTTGGGTTAATGGGTCTTCTAGTCTTATATATATATTTCGGTGGTGAGTAAGCGGAAAGACCCAAGTCAGACACGCAACAGACTCAACATTACTCTCCTTCTCTCACACATACACACACAGTTGGCTTTGCCTTTGCGACCAAAAACCATTGACGCCACCCACTTTTCTTTGCTTTGTTTTTTCCTTTCCGGCCTTTGTTCTTGCACTACACGTATATTCTCTCCACTTCTAAACCTTTTTATTTGATTAATTAAAATCATTCCATTGTATCGGTCAAAATTTGGATCAAACTTAATGATGTCATTGGCTGAGGTCGAAGTTCGGGTCGGCCAACAGCCAGAGATCGAAGGTTTTAGCTAGAACGAGGTTGGCGGTAAAAGACCATAGCAACCGTAGCATAATTTTATATTAGAAAAAGGGAGCTCCCTTTTACTTTTTAGGGTTTCTCAAAGAATGTTGCCTATATATGGGAAATAAAGGGGAGAAAAAAGACATTGAAAACTCTCTTAAAAAACTCTTTGTAATATTGTTTATTGAAAGAATATATACTTCTTGTTTTTTCTATTGATCCCTAAGTTAAAAGGCACCTTTTCGTATACAAGATCCAAGAAGATAGTGTTTCATCTACGTTGCTTGTCACTTGCATTGCTGACAACGAGATAGTTGACTCTCAACTCTTGGCATTTTGGGGCAGATATCCTTTATTATTACATTTATTGCCATTACATGCATTTTCTCCTCCTCTTCACTCGCATAATCATTGTCAATCTTCATCAGTATCTTTGCCCAGTATATAATACTACGGTATTTTCATCTCATTCATTCATTTCCACGTTCATAGATGTGACAGTCATTAAGCTTAACTAGGATTAGCCTTTCACTTTACTCATTAAATCTCTCATAGAAGTGTTTATCATATTTTTGGTAAAACAATTTGGCGCCTTCTGTGGGGATTTTCTAGTTAAAATCTGTAGTTTCCGTTAGATCTAAAAAGAAAACAACAGCACATAAACGCACACAGCTATCTCTTTCCATCTGCATAAACTAACAATGGCAGGAAGAGGAGAAGAAAGGTTAGAGGCCATAGCAGACGTTATTGCTAACCTCATGAACACCATCAATGAAGATAACGATGGATGAGAGCATAACGCCACACCCAGCGTCATGCCAGGACAGGGCGGTTCACCCCATCCCCGCAGAAGTGTAACTGTTGTTCGAGAAAGAGATGCTTCCACATCCACAGCGGAAGAAGCGACACCAGCGGTGAAAAAGTTACTAGAGGCATGGTTGACAAGTACACTGAATGACTTCCTCGACAAGCCTACTGAAGGAGTGGCTCAAAACGCCGCACCAGCAGAGGCAGTTACTGCCAACGAGCAAACCGATCCTCGCCCAACAGGTAACACTAACGCTACCGTTGATGCAGGTAACGACACACTCGCAGCCATACTGGGGAAGATGGAGGAAATGGAAAATGAAAATAAGGCACTACGAGATGAGATGAAGGAGCACCAGGAGAGGGTCGACAAGATACCGGTGCCCCAAAACTCCTACCCAAATGGGACATTGGCTGGTTCGTAGTGCAACCATACAACGAATAAGCGGCCCCACTTCCCATCCCCAAAACCTTCAAAATGCCGCCATACCTGAAAATATATGACAGCACGTCAGACCCTGAAGATCACATAATCGACTACGTCACGGCGGTAAAAGGCAATGACCTCTCAAAAGAGCAAGTACCATCTGTATTATTAAAGAAACCCGGCGAAACCCTAACAAGGGGAGCCCTGACATGGTACTCACAGCTGCCAGCACGATCCATAACAACGTTCGAGGAAATGGCCGATAAGTTTGTAACCGCCCACGCCAGAGCCAAGAAGGCCGAAGCTAGAGTGAGCGACATATTCGCCGTTAGACAGTCGCCTGGCGAGGGACTCAGGGACTTCCTCTCCCGATTCAACAGGGTCAGGATGAGCTTACCAAATGTATCCGAAGGCATGGTCGTGGCGGCATTCCAAAACAGGCTGAACAGAACTGGGTCGAGGGTGACCAGGAAATTGTTAAGCAAGCTCATGAAGTACCCTCCCATTACCTGGGAAGAAATCCACAACGCCTACTGCCCTGAAGTCCGAGCAGATGAGGACGACCTCAACGGCCCAACTCAGCGGCTAACGTCAGTCCATACAGAGTCAAGACGAGATCTCCGTAATGACACCCGAAGGGATCACCTAGGCCCACGTCCCAACAGTGATAGGCACTACAGCTTTATGTCAGAACGACAATTCTGCCATCTCCCCGCCATATGGAAGGGTCGTCCAGGCCAAATACATGGACTCAACGGAATGACTAAGGTATGCCCCCACTCTCATCCACTCATAATTTTTGTGTCTCCCCTTCAGAAATAGTGTACGCACTGGAAACGCTCGGCCCAAAGGTGAAATGGCCACAGAATATGAAGTCCGACCCAAACACCAGAAGATCGAATGCCCTGTGTGATTTCCACCAGGAACGAGGCCACAAGACAAAGGACTGCATAGCTTTACGACAAGAAGTGGTGAACATGCTCAACCAAGGATACTTGAAAGAACTGATGAGTGACCGCGGAAGAGCCAACTTTGGCAGAGGACAAGAACAACACCATGGGCCCCCAAAGCCGCCCTCCCCCACCCGCACCATCCAAATGATCATCGGCGGAGGCGATGAGGCCACAATTAATCATGTGAAATTCACCACCACACACAAGCTAAAGCGGTCAATCACACACGAACGGTATGACGATCTCGAAGATAGTATCATCTTCGATAAATCGGATACCCACGGTTTGACTTTCCCTCACCTTGATGCTCTTGTTATTACATTACAAATTTTGGACACTGACATAAGAATAATAATGGTTGACAATGGAAGCGGCGGGGGCATTATACACTCCCGAGTTCTCGCCCAAATGAGACTCGAGGATAAGATAGTACCACGCTACACAACACTAACGGGGTTTAACAATGCAGTTGAATGAACTTCATGAGAAATACCGCTACTCGTCCTGGCCGGAGGCGTCACTTTGGAGCCAACGTTCCATATCATGAACCAAGATACAACCTACAACACCATCATAGGACGGCCTTAGATATATGACATGAGGGTCATTCCATCCATCCTTTATCAAGTAATCAAGTTCCAGACCCCTTAGGGAATATTCAGCATCAGAGGCGAACATCATACACCACAAGAGTGCTACCGCATTGCCCAAGATTGTACATACACTCAACAATTGAAAGGGACAAACTCGGAAGCATATCAATTACCAAAGTCGGGAACAAAACCCGACAATCAGAACAACGCTATCAAGGACCCCGACATCGTGGAGGTCGCAGGGTCAATGGTAGAAGACCTCGACCCCGTCCAACTAGAAAAAAATGACGCCAGCAAAAAGGCTTACATCGGCAACAATCTCTCCGAGCCAGGTAAATTTCATGAATTTTTAACTAACAATGCAGACCTATTCGCTTTCTCCAATGCAGATATGCCAGGTATCTCAAAGGACATCGCCACACACAAATTAAACATGGACCCGCTCCATCCGCCAATACAGCAAATGAAAAGAAAATTCAATGTCGCGATCAATAAAACAGTCCGCGAGGAAGTAGAGAAACTACTAGCAAACGGCTTCATCAGAGAATTTAAGTACCCCCAGTGGGTCGCCAAAGTAATCATGGTGAAGAAGAAAAATGGGAAGTGGCGCATGTGCGTTGACTTCATAGTCCTACACAAAGCATGCCCAAAGGACTCCTTCTCGCTGCCGCACATCGACGCAACAATAGGACACGAGTTGCTAAGCTTCCTGGACGCATATTCAGGATATAATCAGATCCTCATGGAAGAGGAAGACCAAGAAAAAATGACTTTCATTACTCACCAAGGGACTTATTGTTATCGAGTCATGTCGTTCGGGTTGAAGAACGCATGAGCAACTTACCAAAGGGTGGTCACCAAGATGTTCAAAGAACAACTCGGCAAAACAATGGAAGTATACATAGACGATATGTTAGTCAAATCCGAAAGCAAGGAAGATCATATCGACCGCCTGAAAGAAGCCTTCGGTATCCTGAAACAGTACGGCATGAAGTTGAATCCCGAGAAATGCGCCTTCGGTGTAACCTCATTCAAGTTTCTCGGCTTCTTGGTGTCACAAAGAGGCATCGAAGTCAACCCCGACCAAATCAAAGTCATCGAGGGAATACCCGAACTGTTGACCAGCAAGAAACAAGTGCAAAAGATGACCAGATGTATAGCCGCACTGTCAAGATTCATCTCACGGTCTTCCGACAGATGACACAAATTCTTCAACGTCCTTAAAAAAGATAGCGGACTCCATTGGAACTCAGAATGTGTCGAAGCCTTAAGAGAACTGAAGTCATATCTGTCCTCTCCTCCATTGCTCACCAAAGACGAAACCGGCGAACGCCTCCTAGTATATTTGGCAGTGTCAAAAGTAGCGGTAAGTTCAGTACTCGTCCGTGAAAACAAAGGTACGCAATCACCAATTTACTATATCAGCAAAACCATGGTCGATGCCGAAATAAGGTGCCCTCACGTCGAGAAGCTGGCCCTGGCACTGGTCACGTCTTCACGAAAGCTCAAACCTTACTTTCAATGCCACCCCATATCGGCTGTCATGCCCTTCCCGCTTAGAAGTATCTTACATAAACCCTAACTATCGGGAAGATTGGCCAAGTGGGCCATCGAACTAAGCGAGCACGATATCACATATCAGCCGCGAACGGCGATAAAATCACAAGTGCTAGTCGACTTCAGTGCCAAGATAATGCCTGAAGTTGAATAGGAAGCCTCCCGTACTGCCTCCCTCCAACCTGACCTGTGGGTCTTACACACTGACGGCGCTTCTAACGTGTCAGGATCGGGACAAGAACTCGTACTAGAGGTCCCAACGGGCGAGGTAATCCACCAATCTATAAGATGTTCATATATGACTAACAATGAGGCTGAGTACGAGGCTGTTATTGCAGGACTAAAATTGGCCCTCAAATATGGAGCCCAACGGGTTATCCTTCTGTGTGATTCACAACTTGTTGTCAACCAAGTAACAGGGACTTATCAGATCACGGAGAAAAGGCTACAAAAGTACCAAACAAAAATCCACAAACTACTACCAGAATGCGACGAATATCGGCTCAATCAAATACCTAAATCTCAAAACATCGAGGCAGACGGCCTCGCCAAGCTAGCAGCGGCAACAAAAAGCATAAATGGAAAGGAGAATATCGTCACATTACTCCACTTGTCGCTAGATTAACTCGAGGTACACTCTGTGAACTTAACCTGTGAGTGGCAAAAACGTATTATAACTTACTTGCAGGAGGGAACACTCTCGGTGGACAAAAAAGAAGCAAGGAAGCTCCGAATGCAGGCAGTTAGGTACAGCATCATCGACAACCACTTGTACAAAAGGACGTTCGACGACACTTTGGAAAAATGCCTGGGACCAAACCAAACCAAACAAGTACTCGAAGAAGTACATGAAGGACATCGCGACGCCCATACCGGCAATTGAGCACTCGTCAGATGCCTCATACGGGCCGGCTACTATTGGCCCACCATGAAAAAAGAAGCCGCAGACTTCGTCAAAAAATGCGAACAATGTCGGAAGTACGCCCCCATGATACACCAAGCAGGAGAACATCTACATTCAGTGATGTCACCCTGGCCATTCATCAAATGAGGAATGGACATCGTAGGGCCGCTCCCAGCCGGGCGAGGTAATGTACGTTTCCTTCTAGTTTTGACAGACTACTTCTCTAAATGGGTAGAAGAAGGTTCCTTCGCCCAAGTACGCTAACAAGAAGTCAACACATTCATATGGAGAAATATAATATGTTGCTTCGACATCCCAAAGGAAATCAGCTGTGATAACGGACCATAGTTCACCGGGAAAAAGACCGTTGAATTCTTCGAGAAGTGGCACATCAAGCGCATACTCTCCACGCCATATCATCCCGTCGGGAACGGTTAGGCCGAATCCTCCAATAAAATTATATTAAACATCATGAAAAAGAAACTCGAAGACGCCAAGGGACTATGGCCAGAACTTCTACCAGAAGTGCTATGGGCATACCACACTACGCCAAAGACAAGCACCGGAGAAACTCTATACTCTTTGGTCTACGACACAGACACAGTCATACCAGTCGAGGTCGGAGAGTCGAGCCTGAGATACTCCAATGAAATCGGACCAAACACGATGAGAGAAGAAGGCAATACCTCAACGAGATAGGGGAACGAAGAGATATGGCATACATAAGGATGGTCGCCCAAAAACAAAGAGCAGAACGATACTACAACAAAAAGGCCAAAGTTCGACCACTCAAAGTCGGGGACTATGTTCTCAAGGCTAAAACACAGGAAAGCAAAAACCCAAGAGAGGGTAAGCTAGGAACCAACTGGGATGGACCATACAAGATCACCGCAACAGTTAACAAAGGATCATTCCTGTTAGAAACAATGGAAGGGAAACTGTTGCCCAAAAATTGGAACGTCGCTCACCTCAAGTACTTCAACTTCTAAAAACAGACGCCCTCCAAGTCGTACGCTTTTTCCCTCACTCGGGTTTTATCCCTAGATGGGTTTTACCGAGGAGGTTTTTAACGAGGCAATGAGGGGGGTGCCTCGAAGTTCGAATTGGTTATTCATCACTCCACCTATCGTCTAATCCAGCCAGACCGATGAAGGTACTAGGTAGATGGAGAGATTCTCAAATGTATATGTTAAACAATGTAACATTCTCCAATGAAATGAATAAACAAAGCAATACGCAACATTTCTTCGCACAACTCCAGATCGCTCCACACTCTACATACATTCGACTTCGCTCGAATCACATATTTCGACCTCGCTCGAATCATTTACATTCGACCTCGCTCGAATCACATGCACTCGGCCTCGCTCCAATCACTTACATTCGACCTCGCTCGAATCACATACATTCGACCTCGCTCAAATCACTTACATTCGACCTCGCTCGAATCACTTACATTCGACCTCGCTCGAATCACATACATTCGACCTCGCTCGAATCACTTACATTCGACCTCGCTCGAATCACATACATTCGACCTCGCTCGAATCACTTACATTCGACCTTGCTCGAATCACATACATTCGACCTCGCTCGAATCACATACATTCTACCTCGCTCGAATCACTTACATTCGACCTCACTCGAATCATATACATTCGACCTCACTTGAATAGTTTGCGTCCGATACCGCTCGAAGTATTCACACTCGACGTCACTCCAACGACTGGCCAAAGATTGGCCCCAAGCCAGCTGATGATCGACCTACTAAGAATAACATCGCAACAAAACAAGACAAGTAACAAGAATGCAAAACATACAACAAAAGGTAACCATTCCATTACAAAACTCGTTTCTTTTACAACGGGCTCGAGTACACCCTCACAAAAACAAAAGACAATCAAAAGTCAAGCACAAGGCCCTAAGTTGTATCATCCCCTTCAGCATATTCGTCGTCGTACCAAGGATCAGAAGCAAGCCCATCTACTACATCATCATCACCATCGTCCCCACCGGGCGAATCGGGAGCATAGCCACAAGCTTCACGGGTTGTCCGCGCTATTACATGAACATCGGCGAGTTCCTCATCGGAGACCTTCTCGGAAGCTCTCAAAGACCTGAATACGTCCAGTTGAGCCTCAGCATGAACCCACATCTCATACAACTCCCGCGACACGCTCGCTTCGGCAGATGCCTGAGAAGCAGATGGACGGGCCAACTATTCCTTCTCATCCCTCAGAACCACTATCTGCTCGTTCAACCATTTGTCCTTATCTCCACACGAGTCTTCCTTTCACTGAAGGCTCTAACCTCGTCGGGTTTGACGTCAGAACCCGAATAGACGTCCCCTACGCCAGAATCGTCACTCTGCATCACCCTCAAGTAAGAACTCCCCCTTAGAGTCTGCGCGAGCTCTTCACCGCTATCAACCTCCTCGGCCTTAGAAGGCCTCTCTCTCATAGTGGACTCGGACACAATGCCCGTCCTTTCGGCCGAAACTGACTCTAACGTCGTCCCAAGGGTTGAAGCCCTCTTCGATCCCTCAACAACTACGGCTTTCCCGGTCTCCACCCTATGCCTCTTCCTCGGTGACGGCTCCTCATCATGAGAAGGCTCGTTGGTAAGGAGAAGGACTTTCTGAGGTGGGGTATCGCCGGAACGGCAGCATCAGAGGGAACAAACCCCTCTGCCCGTTGAATCTTAGTTTCGCCTCTCGTGGACTCAACCAAAGTAAACTCCCTCAAGATCGAGGCCTCCTTTTGACGGAAAGCGAGAGCAGGCATCTTCGCTTTCTTGGAGACCCGCCGACCTAACACAAATAAGGAGTTGAGTCAAAAAATTCTCAGGAACTCGACCAAACGAGATAACTAATATACTTATGAGGTTGGACCTTCTGTCCATAGCTCTTGTAGAAGGAATACCAATCGCGGATCCCCACAACATGAGGCAACACGTGAGCCAACCAATCCTCTATGTCCATAACGAGGGAGGGAGAATGCTTTACGGCTATAAATGAGAAAGCGGTAAAGAAATCGAAAAAGACAGAAAGTAACAAAGAGTGAATGGTGGAGAGCACGAGGGAATACTTATGTTTGAAATTCCACTTTTTGGGGAATCCGGTCGGGTCTGCCACCAACTGATTAATTTTGACAAAGAAGTATTTGCGCCAGAACAACCGACTTGCCTTGTCGTCCATCCCGGACACTAATCATTTTGTCCCACAATTCCGCAAGTGTATCATGGTGCCTCTGAAGAAGGTAGGTGAAAATAAGTGCAACAGATGGTGAAGGTCGACCTCACAGCCAACCAGCTCCGCATACTTGGTCAACATTAAGAAGACCTTATATAGATGAGAAGAGAGTTGTGCTAGGCAAACGTTGTAAAAGCGGAAGAACTCTTAGGCAAATTTAGGAAGAGGCAAGGTGTAGCCGATCGTGAATGGGTGAACGTAGAAGGCACAGAACCTAGGATGGTGAACACTACAAGAAAATGGGCCTTTAGCGAGGGAAAATATGGTCATTACAAGTCCAATTCCGGTCGTTATAGGTTAATAACGACCGAAAAAAATCCGGTATTTAAAAGTCCCGACGTTAAAAGTTAACGACCGATTTACAATCCGGTCGTTAAAGGTTCTTTAGCGACGGCATAATTTTCCGTCGTTATTCATGCTTTTTAGCGACATGATTTTCCCCTCGCTAATTTTTTATCCGGTCGTTAAAAGCTTTAATGGCAACTATGTGTTAAGTCAATTCGAGTGCTTTTAGCAACCGACATTCCCTTCGTTAATTGCATAATTACTTTTAACAACAAAAATTCTCTTCTTTAATAGTCATTTATCTGTGTGAGAAACCTGTCGTTAAAGAGTTTTAATGACTATATTTTTCTACGCTGATATGAAAATATAATAAATATAAGAAATATAATAAAGAAAAATTAAATCACATGAAAAGTAATAATTATTTATATGCTTTCATACACGCTCAACAACATTGGAAAATAAACCAAATACTTGATATCTTGTTAATATAAAGAACGAAAGTATCATATTTACCAGAAACCAATCCAATTTGTAAGAAACATATCTTAGTAAAACAATGAAAAGTAACAATAATGCAAACCCAACCAGGAGGCTACTGGAAGCGTAAAATGAGGTGAGTTGAGCATCATTTTGCATAATTCCTAAAAAGAGAAAAAGTAAAATTGTATCATATATATATATGTACATTATAAGATAGTGTCTATACACCATCGCTGACGAACCAAAAATCTCTTGTACTTCAACTTGCTTTACACTTTCTTCAAGGATAGGTTCTTCGTACTTCAAATTTTTGATCTGTTAAAATAAAAAAATTATGCCATTATTAAGAAAGAACGAACATAAACAACTAAAGAAAAAAGATAAGATCCATTAAAGGCTACATTGATGGCTATAAATGATGAAGTGAAACAATACAAAGATCAAATGACATAATGGTATATAGTATTGTAGCAAAAACACGACACATTAAATTTCCTATTTCTGAAGACGATGATCATAAGAAGAGTAAATAATAGTTCTACATCACCCAATCTTGTCACACTAAAACCTGCAGTATGAGTGTGACTTTTGGGAAGCAAATCCCATATAAAGATTCTTGAAATTCTACAGATTAAGAAAAAGAAGAAAACCAAGAAGTCAAGAACCAATAGGAGAGATTTAGAACCAAAAAATGAATCACGTTGCTGTCGAAAGTAATTGCCGATAAAGTAATTTAGTTTCTTTTATCCTTATTACACATAAAACCAACAACCAACATTAACATCTTAATAAACGTCTCAGGATGAATACGATGTTCAATTGCTTGCGATCCTAGCTACTCAGACCCTTTACGCTCATTGGAATGGTTAGAGTTCCCTTACTAATGTCGCTAAGACACATCAACACTAACCACCCGAGGCCTAACCACATTTTCTGCTACTGTGATAACAAGAACACCAGGTGCTTCTATTGAGATTGTTACTGAGCACACCGGAAATCACAGATCTTATTACCGAGCATTCATTGAAAAGAGATGAATTATTTTCTAGAGTTTCTTCAAGCGATTAACACATAAACTATAACAACTCAAGGGCAAGGCTCCATGTGTTCTTAGGTTGCAAAAGGCTAACAAAATTCAATAATTAGACAACGATAGTTGTAGTATCAATTACAAAATTAAAGTAGATAGTACAAGAATGACATAGGAAGGCGAATCCACAAAATTGAATTAGGGTACCTCTTTATTTTCTGAACTCTCAAGCACAAATCTTATGTCAAAAGGTTCTCTTGACTAAGTAGCTTGAAATGTACTTTGCATATTCAGCCAATAAGACTCCAAAAAAAGATATCATTAGTTTATGGATCAATTTATGTTATCCTACTGATGAGGGAGGAGCAAAGTTCAAAATATGGACAGAAATATGTAAAGTCTTTAAAGAAAATAAGTGGAGGAGATTTAGAGAATAAGAGTCTATGGGTCAAATTCATGAGAGTTAGTACTGTCAAAGAGTCCACTAGCCTTTCAGATTTGAATATTGGGAATCATTCATGTGAAAGGAACTTACGGACATTAAGAAGCATATGGAGCCTAATATACTTTAGAAGGTCAATGAGACCCACATCTCTTTTTGGTGGATAACTTATAAAATTTAGCAGAATATTACTAGGTATCTGGCAAACCTGCAGGTAACCTTATGTTGGATGATTGTATTGAGGATGAGCAATGGGACAGAGACATTTTTAGGATGTCGGTGCCACAATATGTAGCTCAAGAGATACTTTAGATTTGCATTGGAGATAGTTTGTGCACTATCATCTGTGCAAACCTTAAGACAATTTCATTAGCAAGCACCTGCTGCTTCAACAATTGTTTTGAATTTTTGAAAATCATATTTGGGGCATCCCAAAACAGAAAATGTGACATATAAATTGGATCAAGGGGTAGAAGATAGTAGAATATAGGAAAATGCACATCTTCAAATGAAACTTTCAATCAAAATTCAAGATCACTTAAGCTTAAAAGGAATTATAGAACACAAAGATCAAAGTTGCCGATAGCAAACCCAATTTTGAAACTCGTTCTTTTCTTCATTAGTCTCATCTAGATTCCTATAGCAAAGCTAGGATACAGGAATAGAGAAACTAAAGTACTGTCTCTATGTACAACATAATATTGAATGTTGTGTCTGAGAATGGGTTCCGATGAATCAAAACATACTAAGTGAACCCGCCCATGATTGTAACCTACATATGTACATAATATTTGAAACTTCATTTTTTCTTAAATTCACTTATTTCGTTGACTATATTTTTGTTTATTCATAAACCTTAATGATATAAAGAAAAAATTCACATGAGCATTGCAATATTTTCATCACATAGTAAAATAAGATTTTCAATCTACTAACCTATTAATGATTCAATCTATTGATCACTTGAAGATGGTGATGAAGGCTCTATACCAATCACAATTTTTTTTGAAATGGAAAAATTATTGGATTAATACTATACCAATCACATTTTAATACCTGGTGTTCATTGACTCTTGTACTCCCCCGGTGCAAAATCCTCCTTCTGTTGCCAATGCATGTCCCATGGCAGCAGTAATGATATCTATCTTGTCGACCTGCAAAAAAGGATAACCTGATTAAGGTTATACATACAGAAAATTCAAATCCATAATAATACAAGATGTCAATCAATTCAATGGCATTACCGGGACATTGTAATGTTCTGTTAGACCTTTACCGGAACTCTCCCTCATACAATAATTTGTTCAAAAGCAATCTCCCCAGACTCGATTTTTCTCATTCAAACTTTTCATTGAGGAATTTTCCCTTACATTTTCTTAATAGTTAAAGATCACTATGCTTCTCTTCTCCGGGCAATTTGTTTCACAACAAAAGATTGGAGTTGTAACTTAGTAGTTGCAACTTCACATGCAGAGTTTCTATCTCACAAAAGATTTTGCACCCGCCTACTCTTTCCTTCCCAATTACTCATGGGCCTACTTGTACCACAAAGAATCTTAAAGAAGACGAAAGTAACCCTCCGATATCACACATTGAGTTCAAGATGCTCAGGAAGAAACTGAATTCTCTATTGCATTTTTATATTAGCTTTTGCTCCTAAGCCCGACTAGATGAATCATGAATGGTTTCCTAACCTACTGTAAGCCACAAATGAACTTGATCAAACCTATTAGAGGAGTTACCACCTTTCAACTCCTTAGTGGATATTCCATCATCAAATTCAACTACATGGCTCTTTCGTTGAGGTCCGAAGCACCGTTCTACAACCTCAATGTCTGTAAGAGACGATTCAGATTGCACCAATTCTTTGATTTTATCCTTTAAATGAATAATAATTTAGTTAAAATAATACAACACAATTAATAAATAACGTAAATTGAAATTTATCAATAAACATACATATTTCTCATTGGTTTCAGGTTCTACAAACTTGTTGTTCTTCTTACGAGTCTAAAAAAAATTGTTGCCACGTCTGGTCGATTACCATCTTTACCTCCCTTCACATTTAAATAAACAAGTAAAAGAAATCTTTGTAACAAAGATGAGGTTTCTTAATAGAATTATAAGAATTACTCACCAATTCATAAATACAACAACAACAACAACAACAACAACCTAGTATAATCCCACAAGTGGGGTCTAGGGAGGGTAGGATGTACGCAGCCTTACCCCTATCAAGTAATAGCAAGACAAATAATTAAAAATAAATCGAAGATAGCAACAGAGAATATGAAAGGGGTACCGATAACAAGTAATAGCAAGACAGTATAATTAGAAAATTAAATCCAAGCTAGCTTACGATAATATGAACGAAGTACTGCTAGCAAACTACGAAATTACCGATGACAAGTAGTAACGGAACAAGACATGCAAATATAACAAAATAAGAAAAAAAAAGGGTACCATACTAGCACTAATACTATCGAACTAGAAGGAATAACCAACATTCAATTGCAGAAAAAGTACATGTGCTAATGCATTTTATAGATTTTAACAGTAACATTCACATCTCAGAAGCAGTATAAGAACTCCAGATAACTTATAAACAAATGGAAAAAAATGCGTGCACTGCTTAGCCACCTCAAGTACCATATCACTCATGTAGCCCCCTCAATATGAACTCTAGCCATTAATTAAAAATATCTGACTAGTTGCCGATGCCTGACACGAACAATTCAGTCAGACACCCGAGGGATAAAAACGGAACATACATCAAGATAGAAGAAATTATAGGAATGCCTCTCTTTATAATGGAAGTAAGCTCCAGTTCCATATCAGTTGTATTGGTCTCACAATCAAAGAACCTCCTCCCCCCCCCCCCCCCCCCCCCCCCCCCCCCCCCCCCCCATATTTACTATTTATAGGTAAGAGACAGGAACTGAGTCCAATTTCTTTTCTATCTATCCAAGTTAGGGGAGGGAGAGAAACGAGAGCAAAAACATTAATCTTATTTAACTTGCAGGCACCAAAAAAATGAGGAAAATTATTCATTAGGTGTCATTTTACATGGATATGCTCACAAGTTACAATGTAATCTAACTGGCTTGTCTTATACCAAAAATTGAGTATATGCCTTTTCACTAATCTAGTTGGCTGCTCACTACATAGACTTGAATTTTTTTTAAAAAGATAATGAAGATACAAGCCACAAAACCATGAGGAAAACGTGATAGCATATCCAACCAGATTCAGATTATCCTCGATCATTTGAAAATCTTATTATAATTGACAAAGATTGGATAAAGAAACTGCTCGTCGGAGTTTGGACTTAAAGAGTTCCTCAGAATCTTCTTTTGTCAATATTGGAATAAATATTTTTGTTCACTTCCATAAGATCTTTTTACACACTAGTCCAGATGATAATAACTACCACATCTACATTAAAAATGGTATCTTGATATCCTTGAAAAATGATAATTGTAGCAAGTGTATGATTGGCAGAAGGCATGATGTATTCATGTCTTGCCTTTTCTTGTTTTGAATCTAAGTGAGATGCAACATGAAATGGTAATAACACCTAATTTGATGGTATAAAATTTTAGATGAATTCGACCGATAATGTATTCATGTAACATAGTGAACTGCACACATAATTAATTAGAAAAAAAAGGAGAAAATGACATCTATCTAAGGTTAAGCAGTAATGCTATCATGCGGTAACGAATAAACAAGCAACTTCAAAAAACAAAAAATCATGCTTGACTAGAGCTACTAAATTGTCTATAGTCAAATAGACATGCTTTATCAAAGTATATTGTTCTTCATCAAAAGGAGGACGTGAAAGGAAAGAAAGTTTATTGTTACCGTTTTGCTTTTCTGCATTAGTTTTTCCAAAAGAACTAATTGTAGGTGCGAAAAATGAACTTCTATTCCTTGTCTCGGCACTCCTCAAATCCCGTGTACTTTCTTCTATTCAAAGCAAGTGATGAATTCTTCTTTAGAATTTGGGTGGTGTCCTTCTTGCTAGATAAAACAGGAGATTCTGCGAGCTTCTACCAACCGAAAAATACATAAAATTGCACATAATATACGTACCAGGTAACTACTAGTTTTATTGTGTATCGAGTTCTTAGAGATATCCTAGGAACATGATCTCTAGGTGTTCATGTTCTTAATAACTTAAGCCCAACGAAGGAGGAAAAAATAGTGATTCAAAAAGAACTCTCGCATGATATATTAATCTTCTTATTCTTATAAATAATAATAAAATCCGTTCCCAAATCTCTCAAATTTGCATTAAATGTGTTGCTATCCAACAGATGATATACATGGAATGTATTGCCATCCAGCAGATGATATACATTCCCAAATCTCTCAAATCCGCATTAAATGTATTGCCATCCAACAGATGATATACATAGCGTCAACCTACAATCACTCACCTGTCCGGAAAGACAAATATACTGAGCCACAATTCTGCTTTCCAACGGGAAAAAAATATCTTTGCCTTCTCTTCAAGGGTAAGAAACATTCATCATTAAGTATTCAATGATCTCAAAGGTAATAATATAATGTATAACGATCCTAACATCAGAAGCACAGTTGGAAGGTCATTAATTTGTATGACGTCAAACAAATTCACATTTTAGCAGCAACATCTAATTGGCCTAAAACACAAACAAGACGCACAGAATCGCATGGCAGATACAGAAAATTGATTCAATGATAAAACAGTGTAATACAGAAGCAGAAGGATACAAAAGCATCACAAAGCACCATAAACAAATATTGTATCCGACGTCCGTTTCAGTGGTATGTCTTATCCTGAATCTTTAAAAGTATATCATTCGGAAGGGCTCACTACTGAACCATGTTTGAAGAAACATTCCAATGAAATGCAAATATTCAGTCTTGGACTGCAAGTCAGATCCAAAAATAAGAAAAAAAAGAGTTTGAACTTCCACTCTGCAAGGGAAATGCAAAAGGGGGAAAGCATAACTTTGGAAATATTTGCCTTCAACCTTCAGTCTTCCCCATCAAATATCAACGATATCCAACCCTTCAATTTAATAAATGAAAAGATTCTCACAGAAGTTGTGATCAAATTAACTCAAAGAGAATCAACCATGACCACAAAAATATGGACCATTTCTCGATATTGCTAAAAAACTAGTGTTTGCTTTCTGCAAGGCTCATAAACTTTCATCAAAAGCACTCAATGACATATAAGATAATAATTTTAATGTAGAACAATCCATACATCAGGCGACACAGATAGAAAGTCAATAATTCTTTAATATGTCATGACATATTAATCTTTTTATTCTTTCCTCGCGGAACTGCAACTTTGAAGTAAGAAAAGGCATATGGTGTGAATTACTTCAGGAACTTTTACCAAGTAACTTGAAATTATGCAGCTCATATAATTTTGATTGAACATTTCTATACATAAACCATTAATCGTTAGTGAAGGCCAAGAAAACATGTATATTCAATTCAAGTTCAAAAATGAGAAAAATGGTTTTTTTCTCCAATTAGTACAATCAGAGAGAGGAAGTTAGAAAATTCTTGTATCACCAAGTCCCGATAAAACTAAGATTTCTCTCAAAATCTAACCTAATTCAAAAATAATCTACTCTATAAGAGAATACACTGCAAAAGTTCTCTTACTCAATAACACACTGCAAAAAAACACCAACTAGGCCTTAAAAACATATTGAAAAACCAAAAGTTGGATTTCATGGACTTCCTCACTTTCTAATTTGCACTTTACTCATTTTTAACATTCAACTGTTACCAATAATCGAGACGATCAATCAGTGCAGATGATTATTTAATAGCAATTGAATAATCAACAACTACACAGATTTTGACTCCAAAATTCAAGTGAAGGAAACGCGACTAATTTAACACGAAACTGTGAATTTCTTTCTCAAACAGTCACGTCCGAACCCCCAAAACACCAACCAAGCTCAAGCATGATCCATGAGTGAAGATCAACAGGTCAAAGACTAATATATATATATATATATATATATATATATATATATATATATATATATATATATATATATATATATATATAAAGAAATTTAACTCCAAAAGATGAGGAGTAATAGCCGTAAATCTGAGAAGAAAACCTAAATCTTTGTATATCTCTTCCTGTAAAAAAAATTCTGGATTTTGAAACGCGAACAGAAAATCGAAAAAGAAAACCTAAAAGCATAGAAGAAAACTTAAATCTTTGTATATCTATTCTTATAATTTGAAACACGAACAGAAAATCGAAGAAGAAAACCTAATAGCAGAGAAGAAATTTTGCCCTTGAAACCCTAACTTTTCACTCATTTTTTCTGTCCAAAACTTAATAATCGAATTTGAACAGCCATGGTTTAGAACTAGGTTTTCATCTAAACTAAAATTAACATATAAAGGGTACAATTTCGAACCTTACCTTGATCAGAAGAAACATGAGCAGTTGTTGTCGATGGAGGTGACCAGCAATTTCTCTAATACGATGAGATTGACGTCTGAACACCAGTAGTTTCGCTGAATTTTACTTGCCCTTGTAGGAGAAATAGCAGTTTCAGGCTTATGAAATAAGTGTTCACGATGTTGGAGAAGTCTGAGGGTTTTTTCCTTCTTTTTTGGGGGAAGGTTAGGCGGATACGGGTGTGGGCTTGGAAAAAGAGGGAAAAGTTAGCGCCACTTTTTTTAATTAATAACGGCGGGATTTATTAAACTTTAAGGACCGAATATTATTCCCTCGTTAATATTGAGCTAATAATTAGTTTTAACGACCGGAAAAAAAAATTGGTTGCTATAAGTACAATTATAACGACCGGATTTTTGTCCCTTCGTTAAGAAGTGGTCGTTAAAAATCAAATTTCGTGTAGTGGAACCTGAACCGTGTCGCCTCCCGCAGGGATGGTCTTGATGTAAGAGGGGATGCGATATTTAGCCAGCATCTCGGCCAACTCAGCCTACCCCATTTCAGAAAGCTCGGGTTCAGAAGCACGCCCAGGCCTCTTAGAGAAATCGTTCCTGGATGCAGGGTTTTTAGGCACCACCTCTTTAACGGTAGGAAAACTTTCATCTCCCTCAACTGAAATCCCTTCATCTGTAGAGAGAATGGCCACTGACAAGGGAGAGGTGTCAGAAATATCATTGTGACTACAAGGAGAAGTCGACATGATGACTGTAATGGAGGACGATAGAAGGAAAGACAAAATTGGAAGTCAAGAAAGGGATTGGAAGAACTAAGAATCAGAGGTTACAAAGAGCAGTGAAGATAAACACGAGTGAGAAAGAGTATCAAAGAAGAAAGAAACGGTGAAAGTTTCAAATGAAAGACTCTTCATCTATTTATAGGATTGGGTAGCCTCAAAATCGAGGCCAAAAGCTACCTGCAACACGAGAATCGAAGCACCAGCCGCGCAGGCATTTCTTGGGGAAGATACATAATGATAACACGTGTGACGGTGATAGTATCTGACGTCACTTGAGCCAGTCACGGTCTTACCAAGCGATAATTACCTGGTTACATCCAAATTTCATTCATAACGGGCGCAGAACAATCCCCTCACCAAGGACGAGGGAGCCACAACCTTGGTAAGCGGAGGGACTAACTGTATTGGTCAAAATTTGGATCAAACTTAACGATCTCATTGGCCGAGGTCGAAGCTCGGGTCGGCCAACGGTCAGAGACGAAGGTTTTAGCTGGAACAAGGTCGGTGGTGGAAGACCGTAACAATGGTAGGATAGTTTTAGATTAGAAAAAGAGAATATTCTATTAGAATATTCTCTCCCTTGTACTTTTTAGGGTTCACCAAAGAATGTTCCCTATATATTGAAAACAAAGGGGAGAAAAAAGGCATCGAAAACTCTCTTAAAGAACTCTTTGTAATATTGTCTTGAAAGAATATACATTTCTTGTCTTCTATTGATCCCTAAGTTAAATGGCACTTTTTCGCATACAAGATCCAAGAAGATAGTGTTTTATCCACGTTGCTTGTCACTTGCATTGCTGACAACGAGATAGTTGACTCTCAACTCTTGGCATTTTGGGCGAGTTATCCTTTATTATTACATTTATTGTCATTACATGCATTTTTTCCTCCTATTCACTCGCATAATCATTGTCAATCTTCATCAGTATCTTTGCCTGGTATTTAATACTACGGTACTTTCATCTCATTCATTTATTTCCACGTTCATAAATTTGATAGTCATTAAGCTTAACTAGGATTAAACTTTCATTTTACTCATTAAATCTCTCATAGAAGTGCTTATCATATTTTTGGTAAAACAGGTATGTGATAGTATTTTTATGTTACTTCATTACATACATACATACATACATACATATATATATATATATATATATATATATATATATATATATATAT
>MDKH01153092.1:0-11650 GCA_005239495.1 Nicotiana undulata
ATATGAGGCAGAGGAAGTGGTTAGAGTTGCTGAAAGATTATGACATTACTATTCTCTATCATCGGGGGAAGGCCAATGTAATGGCCGATGCCTTGAGCCAGAAGTCAGTCAGCATGGGCAGTTTGGCTTATCTATCAGTTGGAGAGCGACCTTTTGCTTTGGATATTCAGGCGTTAGCCAATCGATTTGTTAGATTGGAGGTTTCTGAGGGTGGCAGTGTTTTGGCCCATACCGTCGCTCGTTCTTCATTGTATAATCGTATTCGCTCCAGGCAGTATGAGGATTGTCATTTGTGTTCTCTTAGGGATGCGGTTCGGCACGGACATGCCAAGCAGGTCACAGTTGATGCTGAGGGAGTTTTGAGATTGTAGGATCGTATATGTGTTATGGATGTTGATGGCATTCATGAGTTAATATTGCAAGAGGCCCATAGTTCCCGGTATTCTATTCATCCGGGCGCCGCGAAGATGTAACATGACTTACGGCAGCATTATTGGTGGCGTAGAATGAAGAAGGACATTGTGGCTCGGTGCTTGAATTGTCAGCAGGTTAAATATGAGCACCAGAGACCCGGCGGTTTGATGCAGCAGATTCAGCTTCACGAGTGGAAGTGGGAGCATATCACGATGGATTTTGTAGTTGGACTCCCACAGACTCAGAGGATGGTTGATGCAATATGGGTTGTTGTAGATAGGATGACCAAGTCGGCACATTTCATCCCGGTGGCGGTTTCATCTTCAGCAGAGAAGTTGGATCGGATCTATATGAGAGAGATTGTCAGATTGCACGGGGTGCCCCTATCTATCATATCAGATCGAGGTACGCAGTTTACCTCCCATTTTTGGAGAGTATTTCAGCGAGAGTTGGGCACACAGATCGAGTTGAGCACATCATTTCATCCCCAGACGGACGGACAGTCCGAGCGTACTATTCATATTTTGGAGGATATGTTGCGAGCTTGTGTCATTGATTTTGGTGGTTCATGGGATCAGTTCTTGCCTTTAGCAGAGTTTGCCTACAACAACAGTTACCAGTCGAGCATTCAGATGGCTCCGTATGAGGCGTTGTATGGTAGGCGATGTCGGTCTCCAGTCGGATGGTTTGAGCCCGGAGAGGCTAGATTATTGGGTTCTGAGTTAGTCCAGGATGCCTTGGATAAGGTGAAGATTATTCAGGATAGGCTTCGTACAGCTCAGTCCAGGCAAAAGAGTTATGCAGATCGTAGAGTTCGAGATTTGGCTTTCATGGTAGGAGACCAGGTGTTCCTTCGAGTGTCGCCTATGAAGGGCGTGATGAGATTCGAAAAGAAGGGCAAGTTGAGCCCTAGGTATATTGGTCCATTTGAGATATTGGACAGGGTAGGAAAGGTGGCCTACAGACTCGCCTTGCCACCATATTTATCAGCAGTACATCCAGTGTTTCATGTATCCATGCTCCGGAAGTATATTGCGGACCCATCTCATGTTCTTGACTTCAGCGGTGTCCAGTTGGACAAGGATCTGACTTATGAGGAGGAACCGGTAGCTATATTAGATAGGAAGGTTCGTCAGTTGAGGTCGAAGAGTTATCCTTCGATCCGTGTTCAGCGGAGAGGTCAGCCTGCCGAGGAGGCTACTTGGGAGTCCGAGTCCGATATGAGGAGTCGTTATCCCCATCTTTTCTCAGACTAAGGTACTTTTCTATGTCCGTTCGAGGATGAACGTTTTTTTAGAGGTGGAGATTGTGATGACCCAAAAGGTCATCCTAAGTAATTTTAGTTAAATATGTGTTTCGAGGCCCCGAAAGCCTCCGTTAATCTCACCTTGATATGCGTGCGCAGCCCGAACATGTAGCCGGGAGGCTTCTATATGAAAATTTGATTTTAAAAAAATGGAATTTTTTAATTGAATAATTGAATAAAGTTGACTTTGGTCAACATTTTTGGTAAACGGACCCGGACCCGTAGGAAAATATGGGACTTGGGCGTATGCCCGGAATCGAATTCCGAGGTCCCAAGCCCGAGAAATGAATTTTTAAAGAACATTGTTTTCTGAAAATAATAAAGGATTTTGGAAATGAATAATTATCTGAAAACCGTGTTACCGGGCCCGTATTACGGTTTCGAAGCCCGAAACAAGTTTATTATATGTTATGTGACTTATCTGTGAAATTTGGTGTAAAACGGACTTGAAATGACGTGTTTCGAATCAAATTGGAGGAATTAGACTTTATGAAATTTATAAGAAAATCTATGAGTTTTGAGGTTTAATTCCATGTGTTTTGGTGATATTTTGATGATTTGAAAGCTTGACTAAGTCCGTAGGATGTTTTGGGAGTGGTGTGTGTTTTTGGTTTTTGAGACCCGAGGGCTCGGGTGAGTTTCGGGTAGTTAGCAGGGTGAAAAATCTGGTGTTTTGAAGTCAGATCTGGTGTCTGGTGTTTTCTTCTCTTCGATCGCACCCTTGAATCTGCGATCACATAGGCTTATCTTGAGGGACCCAACTGTTGTTCTCTGCGATCGCATGATTGCCTCCGCAATCGCAGACTTATGCCTAGATGCCTTCCGCGATCGCATCTCTCACTCCTGCGCTCGCATAGAGTGAGGGTAGTCTGGGTAGGGGGCTGCGTAAGTATTCAGTGCGGTCGCGATCCCTTTCCGCGATCGCAAAGAGTGAAGCTCCCAAAGCTCTGCAATCGCATGACTTCCTCTGCGAACGCGTAGAGTCATCCAGTCCCTTCTCTGCGATCGCAACCCCTTCTCCGCGATCACAGAGGGCAAATTCGTCCAGTCGTCTTTAAATAAAAAACAGAACCCTTATTACAGGATTTCACCCAAAAACTCATAACCCTCTTCTTCCCCAACCTCCATTGAAGCCCCAAGCCAATTCTTCCTCCATAGTTTCGTGGGTAAGTATTTTCTACATCGTCTTCTTCCATTTTCCATCATTAATCACTAGAATCTAGGCCTAAAAACATGGAATTAGGGGTTTTGGGTAGAGTTAGGTTTTTGGAAATTTTGGGTAATTCAACCTCAATTTGGGGTCGAATCCTAAAACAAATTATATATTCTAACTCGTGGGATTATAGGTGAGCAGGTTTTGGTCCGAGCCTCGTGTTCGGACCAAGCGGGCCCGGGGTCGAATTTTAGTATTCTTGGAAGAATAGTATAAAATGTATAATTAGGCTTGGGAATTGGTTTATTGAGTATTTATTGATGTTAATAAATCCATTATGTCTAGATATTACCGATTCAGGGTTGGATTCGAGAGGGATGGCTGTGATTGAGGCTTGACTTGCATTTCTGGAGCCGAGGTAAGTGTTTGGCCTAACCTTAGCTTGAGGGATTAGGTATAGAGTCTTATTTGCTATGTGTAACTCATGTCCAACGTATAGGCGTGGTGGCGAGTGCCTATGCGTTGCGGTCAAGCATGCCCGTGAGTCATTTGTGATGAAACTTACTGTGTTCTTAATATTCTCCGCTCTATGAGTAATTGATGAATTAAAAGTGATACCTTGAGGTTGTTTCATGACGTGGAGAGTCATTGAGTTATTTGTTTCAGTTGAGGCTTACACTGTTGAAATTGTATTTCTGATGCGAGGTTGGTTATAGCTGAGACCCCTGTCGGGCATTTTGTTGAGTTTGTAATTGATGATTTCCCCTTGCCGGGGCAATAGAACTGTATTGAGTATTTCCATGCACTTGAGACTGCTAAATGTTGACTTTTACATTATATTGTTGCTTTGTTTATTATTTGTCGCACGAGGGGACATGCCGTGCTGACTGTTTGTTACACGTCACACGAGGGGACGTGCCGTGTTGATCATTGATTTTTACACGCACGAGGGGACATTCCGTGCCGAGTGTTATTATATATGCACGAGGGTACATTCCGTGCCGAGTGATCGTGAGGTTATGCACGAGGGGACATTCCGTGCCGAGTGTTATTATATATGCACGAGGGGACATTCCGTGCCGAGTGATTGTGAGGTTATGCACGAGGGGACATGCCGTGCCTTATGTTGTTCATTATCTGTTTGAGAAGTTAAATTCCTGCCTTTATCTTTACATTTCAGTTATTACCCTGTTCTACCGTGCTAGCATTTTGTTGCCCCTTTTACCCCCAGCATGTTCTCCCCGTATCTGTCTTACTTGCTTATTTCCGTCGATATTCTCGTGTTATTATATAGAATTGCATAGGTATATACATTGTTGTCGGTCCTAGACTCGTCATTACTTCGCGGAGGTTAGGCTCAGCACTTACTCAGTACATGGGGTCGGTTATACTGATGCTACACCTTCACTTCTTTATGTTTGCAGACTACGCAGCCGGACCCGGTGATCACTGACGGTCGGAGCATCTCATCAGTTCATACAGGAGACATCGAGGTAGACCCGCAGACGTTCGTGGGCCTTGGCGTCACCTTCTACTCTTCACTTTCAGCTCTGTCTTACTTTATATTTCAAAGACAGTCCTATGTACTTATTTTCAAACCTTTGTTTTTAGTAATCTCTTAGACAGTTCGTGAGTATGTGACACCAGTTCTGGGATTTGTATATGGGTTTTACTTCGAAATTGCTATGTTATTTTTGGCTATTTGTTAACCTTCATATTGTTGACCATCAATGCTTTAGTTATCTTATCTGTGTTAGTTGTTAATGAATTTTATCTAGTTCAAACGTTGGCTTGTCTAGCGGGTTCAACGTTAGACGCAGTCATGGCCCGAAGGTGGAATTTCGGGTCTTGACAATAAAATGACACTACACTAAAACAATGAACTCCAAATTTAGTTTTCATTGAACCATTAGAGCCGTATCGTAATTACGGATCCATAGGAAAAAGATTCATTGAATTTGGACATCGTATGAAGAAGTTATACCCATTTTAGTGTCGGAAAAATACTGTTGGTGCCGGATGTCGCAAATGCGAACTCCGGGTCGCAAATGCGACATCCGCAACTTATTAAATGAGATTTTTTACGGGATTTTCACCCATTCTTCAATTTTCTCAAACCCTAAACCTCCATAGGCGATTTCTCAAAGACCCAAACTTCTCCAAATCATTGGTAAGTGATCTTTAACTAATTCCTTTAATTCCTTAACAATTTTTAACAAGATTTCAACCAAAAATCTAGAGTTTTCATGGTAAAAATTGGGATTTTGGGCAGAACTTAGGAATTTCAAAGTTTGGGAAATTGTACCTCGAATTGAGGTCGGATTCCAATACCAATTGCATATCCGGGCTCGGGAAAGATTGGGTAAACGAGTTTTGGTCCGAACCTCGAGTTTAGACCAAGTGGGTCCGGGCTCGATTTTTGAGATTGAATATGAAAACTTAGGAAAACCATTGCTTTTCAATAAAGATGATTCCTTTAGGCTATGATTGATAACATTTAACCAATTGTAATTAGATTCGAGCGGATTAGAAGCAAATTCTAAAGGAAAGACAGTGCAAAAACAGTGAATTGCTTGTGAGATCGAGGTAAGTGTTTGGTCTAACTTTGACTTGAGGGAATAGGAGTCCCCATTTGTTTGCTATGTGAAATGCATGGGTGTGGTGCATAGGTGAGGTGACGAGTATCTATGCACCACCCAATTTGCCTGTTAAGCATGATCCATTTCTCGTTTCCAACTTAATTGATTCTTGTCTTAATTGTTCTAGGACTATTTGGATTTGTTACCTTGTTGTTAAACATTGTGGTGGTTATTTTGTAAAGAGTATTGGTTGTTTATTTGGTTCCCTTGTGGTACAAACGATTGAGTAGTTTGGCTTGTTTTTACGAAGCATATACATATATATTGATGTTCCTGTTGGTTTCATTGTTGATAATATTGAGGAAGTGATGAGGAATGCAGTTTAACTGTTTTATGATTGTTGAGGTTTACGTGATTATTTGGTTTCAAGTGATTGTTGCCAATTGTTGTGGCGAGTGTATAAAGAGTATTGGTTGTTTATTGGGTTCCCTTGTGGGACAATTGATTGAGCAGTTTGGTGTTGCATTTAGGAAGTTTATATATACACATTGATGTTCCTGTTGGTATCATGAATTAATATAAGGTTGTGATATATTGTTGAAACAGAAATATTGTGAAAGGCTTGGCCTGAATTGTGAAAAGCTTCATGAATTAATATAAGGTTGTAATATATTGTTGAAACAGGAATATTGTGAAATGCTTGGCCTGAATTGTGAAAAGCTTCATGAATTAATATAAGGTTGTGATATATTGTTGAAACAGAAATATTGTGAAAGGCTTGGCCTGAATTGTGAAAAGCTTCATGAATTAATATAAGGTTGTGATATATGGTTGAAACAGAAATATTGTGAAAGGCTTTGCATGAGTTATGAAAGCTTCATGAATTAATATAAGGTTATGATATGTCTGGTGGGAGCGGATTGCACGCCGCAACAATGCTGTGATAAGGGTGGACATGTGAGACCGGGTTGCACGCCGCAACAGGAGTGATAAGGGTGATATATGTAGGGAGGCGGAATAAGGGTCGACAGGTGGGCCCGGGTTGCACGCAGCAACAAAGGTGTGATAAGGGAGGACACTTATGATTTACTGGATTTTACTACAAAAATGTTTTTACTGGATTTCAAAAGACGTTTTACTGGTTTTTCTTTGAAACTCAAGGATTTGAGACTCACAGATTTGGAAAAGTTTAAATGTTTATTTTACTATTTTCTCTATATTTTTGGCAATACTTTCATTCAAGGTTAAAGTTTGAAATCTCGAATTTTTTTTGAGAATTGGTTATAGTTGAGGCCTGAAAGAGGCGATTGAGTTATTTTATTATTGTTGTAGTATTTGAATTTATGTGTTTAGATTTCCTTCTTGTTTTATATTTATTGTCTCAGTTATATTTTTCTTGTTCGTGTAGAATTGTCTTATTGTGTTATTATGTATATTATTGTCACAGGTTATATGTTGTTAATGCCCCGCCATAGCCTCGCCACTACTTCGTCGAGGTTAGGCTCGACACTTACTCAGTACATGGGGTCGGTTGTACTGATACTACACTCTGCACTCTTTTGTGCAGTTCCAGGTACTGGTAAGAGTTAGGAGATTTAGTAGCTGATGTCATTGCTCGGAGACACGAGGTAGATCTCTAGCGTCCGCAGATTCCTGGAGTCTTCACTTATTTTCGGACACTGTATTATTTCTCTCAAAACAGACATACTATTCCTTCAGCCCATTATTTGTAGCATTCTTAGTAGTTCGTGAATTGTGACACCAGACCCTGGGTAGTTGTGTAATTAGCATTAGTTTGTGGTTCGTGTCTTATCTGGAATATTATTCCCGATTGTATTTATTGAAAAATATTAGATTTCGTGTTTTGTTTGGATTTGTTTATTCATATTTAAATAAAGTGGAAGATAATGATTAAATGAGTTCTAACATTGGCTTGCCTAGCAAGTGTGGTGTTAGGCGCCATCACGGTCCCGAGGGTTGGGAATTTAGATCGTGACAGTATCTCTTATTGGAGAAAATCTCAACACGGGTTAAGTGGCAAAATGACACAAACTTGTTAACAAATTGAAGCTGGGTGGAATAAGGGAGGAAGAAAAGGGGGAGAAAATAGAGAAGTTTGGAGTTTAATATATTTTTTATATGTAAATGGTAAGTTAAGTATATGCTAATGTAATCAAATGATAATTTTAGTGAAGAAATAATGTAGTATAAATAGGTAAATATTTTATTAATTTTCGTAGTTAACCATTTTTTAGTTCAATGTTGAATCGAGTATGGCCGAGGTTCCATTGATCCTATTTTTGTTAAATTTTATCCCTTTAACTTCTTTTTTTAAAATCCAAATATGGTATATTACTGATGCACGTTAAGCAATGTCTCTCGACGCACGTTAAGCAATGTCTGCTAACTTGCGCTGGTAGGGGTGACGAGACAGAGGAAGAAGAGCTCCATAGCTAAGGTAACGAGTACAGACGAGGAAGATAAGGTAGAATATGAAGATACAAGATTAGTTACACCAGAAACGGGGATTCCCCAAGCTTTAGACTCGGTGCAACTGTTCCATTGGATGAAAGGCATGGGTAGTGCACCAATTGTTCTGCATGGACAGGAGAGGAAGGAAGCGAAAGAGCTGGTGGTAATTCAAGCACAGGCAGCTCCGATAACAAAGACTCCTGCAGATCCAGCACTAAATGATATGGACATGGCGACGACATCAAGGAAATTGACCTTCTCGACTGGCATAGGGACTTCAAAACCAACTCTAGCTTATCTGGTTCAAGGTAATCGATCTATAAAGCACGGTTTGAAATTGAAATATTACCCCCATATTGTTAAGGATGGAAGAAAAATTGTGAGATTGAACCATATAGAAGTGGAAGAGCAGAATAGGAGATGGAGGACTAGCTTAATTGGCTATGTTATAGGTGGATCTCCTCAATTCAAGGAGATGCTGAAATTTGTGTATGGAGTTTGGTAGTTTGTTTCTACTCCACAGGTACTAATTCATGATGAAAGATACTTTATTTTCAAGTTTGAGCCTGATGAGGACAGAGATTTGGTTCTTCAAAATGGACCATACACTTTCAATAACAGACCAATGATTTTGAAAGTATGGGAACCGGATTTCCAAATGTGTAAAGAATCCACAAAAAATGTTCCAGTGTGGGTCAACTTCCCCAGGCTACCTATACAGTACTGGACAATGGAGAACTTGGGGAGAATGGCAAGCTCAATAGGGAACCCAATTTGTACTGATAAACAAACAGCACAGGAGGCTAGAATATCCTATGCTCGTATGTTGATTGAGATGGATGTGTCTCAAGCATTACCTGAGACAGTGCTAATAAAAACTGCTGAAGGAAAAACAAGGGAGCAAAATTTGAGCTATGACTGGCACCCTTCCTTCTGTCAAGACTGTCTCACAATAGGTCATGACACAGGGAATTGTAAAGGGCAAAGAGAGATGAAAAAGTACCCAGGACCTGATGCCAAAGGACAGATAGGTGGACAAAAAAGAAGGGGAAAAAGAGTATCCACTAAATGGATTGCTAAGCCAAAGACAATTGGGGAAACACAGACTCAAGAGGTTAGAGTTGAGGCCAACAAAGAAGAACCAATTGCACCACTAATCATCAGTACCGAAATAGAGCGGAAGGACAATGATTTTCAGATAGCTAAGTCAAAAGGAAAGCAGGTGCAAAGTTCCAAGAAGAAAAGCTCAATGAGAAAAGGTATGTCTGATGAGACTATTGAAGCTATACTGCATAAAAACAATGCCCTGGGAATTCAGGAAAGGGAGGATGTTAGTTTGGCATCAAAAGAAGGAAGAGTACCTTTGGTTCACCCTCCATGATTATTAGCTCATGGAATATTAGAGGGCTTAATAAGACCTATAAGCAGAAAGAACTCAAGGCTTTTCTACTTAAGAATAAAATTACAGTATTAGGGTGCCTTGAGTCCAAAGTGAAAAAATGGAATGAAAAAAGAGTTATAAGGAAGATTGGTACTGAATGGGAAGTATTCTCAAACTATTCATATGCTCCCAATGGGAGAATATGGATATTGTGGAAGGCTCAGCAAGTAGATGTTAGTATAATTCAAGCTGGAACACAATTGGTGCACTGTGAAATCAAGGATAGGAATTCAACTTTTAAATGTTGGCTTACATTTGTATATGTGTCACACCCCAAAATCGAGGGACGGTACCGGTGCCTAACCGGGTTATCCCAGTCAAGCGGACCTGGATTGCCTTTCCTGCCCAACGTGTTACCCCGCGTTGATAGCATACATTAATTCAGATGATTTAGCCGATTTTAGTTTCAAAGTACGTCTTACCACATATCTCCATTGTTTCCTCTTTTAACATGCCAACGACTAATATTCAAACATACATAATACATACATAACTTTCAAACCTGATCCACGGTTCCGAGTACGTACTGTTACTACCCAAAAATACATATATACTCTACCCACATTGTGTCTACGGAGCCTCTACGAATACTAGGGATTTTACATAACTTGCCGGTAACAAGGCCCCGGCTATACCTTTAGAACATGAGCAAAAGAGGGTGGTATAATCCACACACAGCCCCGAGGAGAAGAGGGGCTCACCACAACTGCTGAGGAGATTAAGAGGAGGCACCACTAACGGCGGGCTGAGCTACCTGCCGCGGAACCACCTACATCCATATAAAAGATGTAGCGCCCCCGGCAAAAGGGACGTTAGCACTGTGGAATAGTACTAGTATGTATGAACAAACTTTACCCCAAGTACAATCAAGCAGTACACAGATAAGAGACAATTAATAGAATCCAACAAGCATTGCACAGAAATCAAAATAACCAAAATCAAGAGTTTCACAAATTTCCCTTTTCTTTTCAACACCTCCATATTCAAGAGTCTCATAGATTTTCATTTCAATAGTGATAATGATCACATTCCATCCTTATTACCTCGGCCACCTTTATTACCTCGGCCACCCTTATCACCTTCTCTCACCTTTATTACCTCGTCCATCCTTATTACTCCATGTTGCAGCGTGCAATCCGATCCCACCGGACAATTAACAATCACCACCAATTTAAATCACAAGGATATTAATCATGAAGAACATAAGTTCATATCAACCAACGGGTTAATCACAAGGATTCTCATCATCAAGGATATTCATTCATAACAGCCAAATAACCATATGAAATCACGGCCACAAAAATCTTTATCCAACAGTGAATCATATACAGTATTCCATCAACATATAGCTCTATTAATTATCCACGTTTCCTTTCCATTATTTACTACACAGCATTTAGCACTTAGATACATTCAACAATTGGATTCGTTATCATTTCTTTAGTTTGGTAGTACATCCTTTCATACCGAGGTGTTCAACAGTTAACGAGCTTTGCACGTGATAGAGTAAGCACAAGGAATCACCATTTTCACAACTTCACATAGCACGGGGGTATGGCAATCAGCTAAGACAATCATAGAATAGAATCTTACATCTCAACACATTAGAACGATCAATTCACATAATCTCAAATGAAGTACACATACCAGATGCTCGAACACCAACGAGAAGATTCTACAAGGGTTAAAAAGTAGCCATACATACCTGGAGTCGAGTTTCCCTTTTTAAATTTTACTCACAATCACCGAACCGACTAGTACCATCAATATAGTTCACAATTAAACATATTCAACTCAGAATTGAAAGTCATGCATGCAATTCGGACTCTCTCAAGCATTTTGCCAAACACTATGTGAACCCATTAGATTACCAACCCTATCTTTGTGAAGTTTACCCCAACCCACTCCTTCTTACTAGATTAACACCATTATTAAACATGCATGCAAGGTCTTGGTTAATATTTTCAAGAGTCAATCCATGCCAACCCTCCCTTTATTTAAAATCAGAAAATTTATGGAAAAAGGGGATTGGGAACCCTTACCTGCTAGAATGGGGAAGAAGGAGATTACTCAAAATACCGAGCCTGAGAGACCTTGAAAATAACTTTAATGGAAGGACCACTTCCTCTCTCAAAACTCTCCTTTCCTTCTCTCTATTTTGTTCAGAAATCTTGTTAAAATGAAAGGGGGCAGGAGTTAAATGAAACTGGGGTCGAGTATAGAATTTTAGAAAATTAAAAGACCGTGTCGAATATGCGGTCAGGAATGCGATCGCATTCCTGACA
>MDKH01052744.1:0-39728 GCA_005239495.1 Nicotiana undulata
ACGGTTGGCTAGCCTGGTTCCACGACATGCGCCATCACAACCCGGAAACGGGTCGTGACAGTTATAAACTTACAACTCTTAGAATCGACTCTTTTAAAAGTGAAATAAAATTTATGCCCCAGTTTTAGCTACTGGGGAGTTTTTGAATTTTTTTTTACTCTTATTTGGTTGGACCAAACCGTGTCAGGCTGCCTACGTATCCTTTTTTTAAGGAATCAGGTCTAACGTAGTTCAAACATCTCACCTAACTATATTTTTTCATCTTTCTTTCTTTTTCTCTTGTTTTTCCTTTTTTCTTTTTCTCATTTTTCTTTTTTGCTTTTTGCTTTCGAAACAAGTTGGCCCAACTTTTATTTTTTGGGAGCATGGACCTTTGACTGTTCTTTTTTTCTTTTTCTTTTTCGCTTAACTTTCTAAGAGTTTTCCCAACTTGTACTCTTGGGGCATGGACTTTTCTTTTCATCATTTTTTCATTTCCATTTTTTTGGACTTTTAACTTTAAACTTGATTCCAAAAGAGGGTGGTCAAAGAAAAATGATACCAACTCAAAAAGGGGTAGAGAGGGGTATAAAGTGTTTAGATAGCAGAAAAAGGGACTCCCAACCTCGAGAATGCCAAAATATATTATCTTCACAAACAACGACATTGACGGACATGTCGGTTTCTGGGTCTTTTTTAGCAATACTTTCCTCGCAGTGAATGACCCTTGTCAATTTGGGTGACTTTTTCTTGGGTTTTGTCTTGATGTAGAAGATGCATTTTGCCACTAAACTGATCCATTTCAAGTTGTCTGGAATACACCTTCTTTTGAAAACACTTTTTATCTTTTAGTGCTAAACAGACTTCAACTCGTCTGATCATCCTTAAGCCCGCTCTTCTTAATGATTCAAAAGGTATAGATCCTTAACTTCCATGAGCATGACTGCTTTGGTTCCATGTAAACTTGGCTCATGTTTATTTTCTAAATGTTTCATGTCTTTATTCATCTTCAAAAGTGTCTCTTTCTCACTTATCTCATTCAAGACTAAATCAGTTTTCTAAGATCTGGACAAAATTTCCGCATGCATGTCATGTCACTTGAACTAGCGTGAAAAGAACTATGCACAAAATGGACACAAAATGAGTGACTCCTTTTTTTTTTTTGCTTTTTTTATTTTAATAAAGGATAGAAGGGTCTGATAACACCAAAAGAAGAAGAAAAGACGACAAAATAAGCTACCATGGCTAAAAGAAAAGTGACTTTCCAGTTGCTAAGCGACATCTTAGGCACAAAGTTGCACATTGGCACTACTACGACATTTAGTCTCTTTTATTGCTTTTAATTCAACACTCAAATTTTTGACTTTTTCATCAAATCGATCTCAATATTGAATGAATATCAGATTTCAAGACTGACGGCATGTGAGATTTCATAGAAACTAATTTCTCAAAGGACTTGAAAGAATTTTCACGTCTCCCCATCATCAAACCATCCCGAGCAACGCATGTCATATTGCTCAAATCTGGTAAAGTCAACCAACATTTACCTCCCTTTTGATTTTCATCACCAATTTGTCTACTTGCCTTTTCGTGACCTTGGATCAACAACAATGGTACTTGTTCCATTGGTTGAGAAGATGCTTTTATTTCCGAGAGATCTTAGATTGTCTTTGTGACTTGCCATTGCAAACCAACAAACCGACCACATTTGACTAGCTTTTATTTCAAAACAACAAGCATGTTAGAATAAACGCTTTTTTTCCTTTTCTCTTTTTTCGTTTTTTTTTTTTTTTCTCTTTTTTTTTTCCCCGCTTTTTTGCGCTCTTTTATTTTTCACTCTTTTCTTTATTTTTCACTCAATTTTCTTTCTCTCTTCCCTTTTTTATTTATTTATTTTTTCACTCAATTTGTTTACGACTATGATCGAATCCGATGGGGATTGCCTACGTATCATAACGCCGTATGAATCAGATTTTGCGTAGTTCGGAAGCATCAAAAATAAAGAAAATAAACTAACTCTTTTTTTTGGATTTTGATTTTTTAATTGATTTTTTTTAATTTCCAAAAGAAAAACTCATAAAGAAGAAAGAGTTTTTTTTTTGTTCGATTTTTTTCGAAAGAAAAACTTCTAAAGAAGAAAGGAAATATTTTTTGTTTTTTGGATTTTTACTTTGAATTTATGAAATAAATATTTCTAAAGATAAGAATATATTTTTGAATCTTGAGTTTTCTTTTTAATTTTCGAAAGAAAACTTCTAAAAAAGAATGAAAATATTTTTTGGATTTTATAAGATATTTAAAGAAAATACTTTTGAATTTTTAAAATTTTGGGTCTCAGAGAAAGGCTTTTCTAAAGAAGAAAGTAAAGGAAATTTTTTTGAATTTTTGTTTTTTTAATTTTTTGGTGTAAAAGAAAGACTTTCTACAGAAGGAAGTAGATTTTTTTTGTTGGTTTTGTTTAAAAATTATGAAAAATTAAAAGGCAGAAAATATTTTTTTTGGGATTGTAATTTGATTTGTCTTTTTTTTTTTTAATGAAAGACTTCTACGAAGAAAGTATTTTTTTGTTTTATTTTCAAAATAAATTCTTATTACTTTATTTGAAATTTTCTAAAAAAATACTTCTAACGAAAGAATTAAAGGGAAATATTTTTGAATTTTTAAAAAATAGGGGCCGGAATCGATGAGGTTTGCCTACGTATCCCAAATCCGGTGAGAATCAGACCCGTGTAGTTCTGTCCGTTTTGACAGAACAGAGGAAACATGACTATTGAAATCATTGCCTTATTTTCTTTCTCTTTTTTTTTCTTCAAAATTTTGGCAGAGTTTCGAAAATTTTCAAATACCTAACTCTCACTCTTTTTTTTGAAACTTTTTCTCTTTTTTTTTCTTTCCCTATTCTAGAAGCCAGTCCACACCCAAACCGAAAGAAACAAATACGCAAGTAGCACGTAAGATGCATCAGGATGGTCTTTTAAATTGGGTACACCTGTCCTAGACGGACCCAACTCCTGTGTTGAATCCCTTAAGTCAAATGCACGTGATGCAAAAAAGCATTCCTACTAGGGATCGGGAATGAGGCTATGTTATTCTAGGTTTAAACCCTGGGTGTATTGTTCTAGACCTGGCTTACCCGCGCGGACAACTCGAGCCGAGGGGGGGCAGTGTACCGGTAACTAAAAGATCATCCGGCTATGCAATTTGTCTGATCCTCGTTTTAAATTAGGGATATGACACTAACAGAAAAGAAGTCACGCCAGCGTACACTTCCCATAAGATTTAGAAGACTCAGAGAGAAGAAGGGTTTCGTAACAGTTTATATACAGTTCACATAATATCAAAGCGGTAAAAAGCGGCACTTAGAACATAAGGCTCAAACACGTAAAAATCAGACAATCATGAAAGCCAATAATAACAGTTATTCTAAGCTCGAATTCTAAACCCTGAACCAGAAGTTCTGGGTTCTTAATCCCCAGCAGAGTCGCTAAAGTTGTCACACCTCCTTTTTACTACCCCCGAAAGGGTATAAGAGAGTTTTTCCAATTTAAGTGACAATCGAAACGAGATTATTTTATTTAAAATTCAGAGTCTCCACTTGGGATAGTTTATGGTGTCCAAAGTCACCGGTTTAAATCCCGAATCGAGGAAAAATTAACTACAAGCTACAAATTATCTATACTATCAATTTTAATGCTCCAAGGAAAGTCACTCAATTCCCAAAAATTACTTAAGCCACAACGCATCATAAAATGAACTCCTAAAATGACTAATTGTTGAATCTCACTTTTGGAGAAATTAACCCATTTAACAAGGGTAAAAGAGAAATGAAAGCAAATCATTCTCTCAAATGAAAATAAATCTACAGTTAATGCAAAAATGAAATTGCACATACGAGTTTGCCTTCTTGAGACAAATATCTATGAAAAAAACGTACGAATTTTAAGGATGAACTTCAAACTTGCTCTACAGATGATAGATGATAACTTAACAAGCTAATTGTTCACAAAAATGCTTCAACTCGTTCTATACAAGATGGATGGTAAGCCTTCGGATAAACCCGTAAAGTATGAACCTCGAACCGAAACCTGCTAATGAACCTCTTGACCCACGGCTCAAATGGAAGACCGTTGTCACCGGATATTTTACCGGAAACTCGGCTTGATTTCGGTGTAGCATTTCAGCTCGTTTTTGGGTGGATATGGAGAGCTTTTTAGAGCTAATTTTGGGAACATTTGGTACTATTTTTAGGCTGTTTGGGGTGTATATTCAGCTGTATTTCATGGCTGTTTGGGGTGAAGGTTGTCAGGGGGGGTGCTTGTTCTTTTAGGTGTGGAAGAGGTCGAAACGGCTGATGGAGTATCCTCAGATTTTTTCAGAAAGAGATGGTTCAAATCTCTTTTTGGAAGGGGGGTCTTCTGCCGTTTTTCATCTCTAAGGGGAAGGTCATCTTTTGTGTCTCTTTTTTTTGTCTCTAATTAGGTCTAGGTCTAGATTTTAGGGAAGTGGGGTTTTCAAAGAGGAGGTATTTGGTTGGCCTGGGATTTTGGGCCCTAAAATTGGGTCAATTTGAAATAAAAGGCCAAATTATTTTTTCAAAAACGGCCACCTTACTACTAATTGAATTTATTTTGCAAAAGACTAATTAGCATTTTAACTAATTAATTAGACTAATTGATTAATACTAATAAATATTTTTGTGACTTTTTGTATATTAATTTATCAATTAAAGAGTGATTAATTCCTAAAGATGCAAATTAAACCTAAGATGGCATGAAATGAAAATGTGACAATTTTTTTATGATTTTTCTATAATTTTAAAGTATTAAACATGCATGAAATGCAACTATATAAAGAAAAATTCCTAAAATTCATTAAAATTATTGTTTGATTATTATTTAGGAGTAATTTCCATGCGGGGCAAAAATTGGGTGCTCACAATAGTCACAAGTTTCTATACAGTAATAACTCTATACAACGGGAAAGAGAAATATATAGAAATCTCTAACTAGTCCAGAACAGAAAGGTGAGTCGGAGGATTTTGCGGACGCAGTAGAATTACCTTACGGTCTCCTCGGAACAGCTGCGACGACCACTAGCCATGTGGCTGAGAACTCGAACCTGTATCTGCACACAAAAAACATATGCAGGAAAGGGCATGAGTACACCACGTTCGGTACTCAGTAAGTGCCAAGCCTAACCCCAGTCAAGTAGTGACGAGGTCAGGTTAAGGCTCTACTGGATTTACAAATAAACAGTTTAAGTAGTACGGAAAAGAAATAGTTCTAAAATAAACAGTCAAAGTGAATAAGCTGAAATAAGAGAGTAAGATAGAGCCCTCGACTCAGCACAACGTATCACACAATGGAATCTCCCGGGATACCGTCCTGTAGTTCCATTTGTAAATATGCAGTACATGGGGGATATCCCAGAATACGTCTGTAGTCACAAATTTAAATACGCAATGCTGGGGGGATCTCCCGGAATACGTCCATAGTCCCAAATTTAAATACGCAGTGCTGGGGGGATCTCCCGGAATACGTCTGTGGTCACCAATTTAAATATGCAATGCGAAGTAAATGCCAAATAAACATCAACTCTAACAGTACATATAACTGAACATGGCGCATAGAGTTTCAATTAAGCAATTTAATATGGAAACAATAGGCATGCTTTCCTAATCTAAGATGAACAATTAGACACGTAGAAATGATGTAATAGAAGAACAAGGCACTGTATAATTTTTGAAGGAAAAGTAGGATCTTTGCAGAAATGGCCCGTGTATGTACTCGTCACCTCACGTACACGGCGCCCACACAATAATTATATGAAAACAACCTAAGGAAAATTCCCCAACACAGAGTTAGACAAGCCACTTACCTCGACGACTCTACTCAACTCGAAACCACGTTCTTTCCATGAGTACCCAACTCCGAATGGACCAAATCTATTCAATTCAATTGCATAATGTAAATATCACTTTAAGAAATCAATTTAGCTAATTAATTCTAAGATAATACGCGAATTTGGGAAAAGTCGCCCGGGACCACGTCTTGGAATCGGGTAAAAGTTATAAATTCCGGACACCCATTCACTCACGAGTCTAACCATACAAGAATTACTCGAATCGGATATCAAAATATCGATCAAAACTCAAAAACTTGGCCTAAGAACTTTATCCAAAATTTCCCCATTTTTCCACCATAAATTCGAAATTAAATGATGGAATTAAGTGTAGATTCATGAAAATTAGTCCCAACCAAGTAGGAATTACTTACCCAATTCGCCCAAGTGAAAATATCTTTGAAAATCGCCAATTCCCGAGCTCCCAAGTCCAAAAATGTGAAAAGTAGCTTAAACCCTCGATTTGGGTTTTAAAATCTGCCCAGGTGCTTGTGCAGTCTTCATCGCGTTCGCGGAAGCACCATCGCGAACGCGAAAGGTAAAAATCATGTGCCCAGTTGACCTACGCGAACTAGGCTTGTGCATTTGGATCGGATATCCGAAATCCGATCTGATCCACTCTATTTCGGATTTCGGATTTCGGATTGGATGCGGATTATGTTTTTAAAAATTTCGGATTTTCGGATTGAATTCGGATTGGTGTAATTTCAATCCGATCCGAAATCCGAAATTATAGGGACCTATATAAATACTACACTAAAATATTCGGGGTAAACTGACATAGTCATTTTTTTAGACAACCCTACCTAGGTTATAACGATATTCTTTTCCTAAATTCTAATCTCCTTCTCCGCCTCTCTTCAGTCTTCAGTTCTTCAACAGTTCAACTCCCCTCTCTTCTTGATCTCGATTCTTTCTCAATTCTCACTGTGAGTATGAGACATTGAGACTGTCTCGACTCCAGTCCTCCAGTCCACAGTCCACTCTCCAGTCCAGTAAAACCTCCAAACTCGAAGTTTCAGCACTCAACCGGAAGACCCAAATCGACGGTAAGACCTCTCGAACTCGTTTTCTCTTAAATCATTCATCTTTGGATTTGGGAGGGAAGTTGTGAAAATGGACAGTAAGATTACATCATCTCAAAAGGGAAATATTACAACATCCTTTTTTTAATTTTCATGTTGTTTTACAATTTTTGTATGTATGTAATGTAACTATGTATTGATTGAGGATATTGCTGCTCAACTTGAAATTGGGGATATTCAATTAGCTGTATAATTGTTCTGTTTTTAAAATCATATATTTTTTCCAGTGATTAATTTTTGTAATATAATTTTCTTTAAAGGCAAATGGAAGATACTTTATCTTCTGTATTTTATGTCTCTTTCATGTACTATTCTTCTAAATCTGATTTTACTTTGATTTTTTGGTTTTGGTAGATGGAAAATGAGGCAGAGACACCAATGGAACTTCAAATTGTTGAAAAAATCGGTGAAAGTGATGCTTCAACTGATTCCACAACCGAAAACAGCGATTCTCAATCTGGTCCGAAGAAAAGAAAATTGGTTAGAGAGAGATCACTTGCTTGGCGCTACTTCGAGAAGTTCACTGATGTTGAGGGCGTGAGAAAAGAGAAATGCAAGTATTTTTCAGAGGAATATGTAGCTGATACCAAGAATAACGGCACAAGCAATTTGTTATCACATATTCCCAAATGTCCGGCCAATCCCAACAAGGCGGACGCAAGCCAGACAACAATAGGTTTTCAACAGAAATGTCAAACAGGTGATGTTTCACTTATCCCTTGGAAATTTGATCAAGAGGCATGTAGGAGGGCTTTAGATCGTATGATTATCAAAGATGAACTTCCCTTTATTTCTGTTGAAAAAGATGGATTTAGAGACTTTGTGAGAACTCTTCAACCTTTATTTCATATTCCATCTCGTACTACTATGACTAGAGATTGTCTTGAGATGTACAATGAAGAGAGACTTGCTTTGAAATCAATTCTTAAAGAATCTAAACAGAGAATATGTATTACTACTGATACATGGACTTCAATTCAAAGAATTAATTATATGTGTGTTACAGCCCATTACATTGACAAGGATTGGAAATTGCATAAAAGGATATTGAATTTTTGTCCAATTACTAGTCATAAAGGTCAAGATTTAGCTAGTGGTATTGCTAAGTGTTTACTTGAATGGGGGGTGGATAAAGTATTTACTGTGACAGTTGATAATGCGAGTTCTAATGATGTGATGGTTAGAGAGTTATCCAAGCAATTTACTAGATGGAACACTAACTTGATGGAAGGTAAACATGTTCATGTGAGATGTATGGATCACATCATCAATCTAGTTGTTCAATATGGGTTGAGATAAGGGAGTGTGTCTATTGAACGAATAAGACAAGATGTTAGGTACATAAGACAATCTCCCGCAAGATGGAAAAAATTTAAAGAATGTTGTGATATTGATAGGATAACTTCTAAAAAATCTTTGTGCTTGGATGTTCCTACTAGGTGGAACTCCACATATTTGATGCTGAAGGTTGCTACAGTTTATGAGGAAGCCTTTACAAAATATTGTGATATTGATTATTGTTTGATGTCATGTATTTCTAACTGTATTTGTGAGGATGGACAACCTGCAGGTCCACTTTTAAGTAGTGATTGGGATTGTGTAAGACGTATTGTGATGTTTCTGGAAATTTTTTATGAACTCACCTTGAAAGTATCAGGTACACTTTATGTTACGTCTAATGTGCACTTTCTTGAAATATGTATTGTTGATTCTTCTTTGAAAGAGTTGATGCAAAATGAAGATGCTTTCTTGAGAGAAATGGCAAAGAATATGAAAGAGAAATTTGACAAGTATTGGGGGGATCCACATAAGATGAACAAAATGATTTTTATCTCATGTGTGCTTGATCCACGCCATAAGTTTCATACTCTTTCATTTGCCCTTTTTGCTATGTTTGGAGAGACAGTAGGTTTGAAAATACAAGAGGATGTGAAAACTTACATGGATACTTTATTCAATGTGTATGCAATGAAAAATGGCGGTTTTGGTTCTTCTCCATCTTCTCCTTCTTCTCCATCTCCTCCATCTTCTCCATCTTCTTCATCACCGCTCTCAAAATTTATGCTAGATTTAAAGAAGCATAAGAAATGTGGCGGAGTTGACACTAAAACGGAGTTAGATAAATATTTGGGTGAAGATGTTGAGGACGACCGTGAAAATTTTAACATTATGGAGTGGTGGAAGTTGAACTCACTTAGATTTCCCACTCTTGCTGACATGGCACGTGATGTGCTAGCCATTCCGATTTCTAGTGTTGCCTCTGAATCAGCCTTTAGTACCGGCGGACGCATACTTGATCCATTTAGGAGTTCATTGACTCCTAGATTGGTTCAAGCTCTCGTGTGTGTCCAAGATTGGCTTCGGAATGAATCAAAAACTCCGATTAAAGTTGAAGAAGATTTAGATAAACTTGAACAACTTGAAGCTGGTAAGCCTAACTTATTACTTGTGCTTAATGTATACTTTATTTGTATGTTTATCTAGATTACTTCTAAACTAATTTCTTGTGTTACTATCTTATTCTACAGAATTTATTAACATGGGAAGAGAGCCTTGCATTGTCGACATATAATGATTTTCCATTTGTCGTACAAGGCTACAAGCTTAGGTATTTCATTATAAACTTGTTTCTTGTTTTGCTTTATGTTTCTGAAATCTGGACAGCTTTAACTGTCAGCTTCTATTTCTGAAAATGTTCTTTGAATTGTTTGAAATTGCAGATTTTTTTAGTCGTACTGAGAATCTAGTTGCTTGTTGTTGCTGGTTGCTGGTTGTGTTTACTGTGTTGTTTACAGCATATCTACTGCTCTCAGAAGTTGGAACTTGATTATTTTGTATAATCTTTTAAAGAACTATTGGTGTTGGTGACTTTAGTAGTTTGGTAACTTTGGTTTGTTTTATTTTGGTTTGGTTTAAAAGACAACTGATTGTATTTTGTTTAGGCATTTGGGGTCTTTAGTTTGTGGAATTCATTGAACTTTTTAAGGTGATGAATGGTGTTTGACTGTTTTCTTTTGAACTTTGTCGCTGTTTTCGTTGAAATTTGGTTTTTAGGTGATGAATGGTGTTTGGTTAATTGTTGTACCATTTTACAGTTTAGGGGGTACTCCAGGTGAAGGCGTGAAGCAGCATCAACTGCTGCAAGATACCACAAATGTGACTGTCCAGCACTTAATTAAATGTTCTTTTACTGTAAATGTTTTAAGGAAATATCTACAGGGTAGTTTCTATAGTGATTGAGAAATATGTAAAGTTGTTGGTATGGCTTGTGACGTACAGTGTAGTTTTAAGAAAACATCTACAGTGTAGTTTCTATTGCTGGTATGTGTAAAAAGACTTTCCTGGTTTGTTGTTTCATTTTCATGCTTCTAAAGATTGAAAAGTAGTAGTTTGAGTATACAGATTACAGTATAGGATAAAATCCAGCATAGGATAATTAAGCGACAATCCGAAAAAATATCCGATCCAAAGTTTAAAATCCGATCCGATCCAATGTTAATTCGGATCGGATTCGGATTGCCTTTTTCAGAATCCGAAATCCTAAATCCGAATCCGAAATATGCTAAATCCGATACGATCCGATCCGTGCACAGCCCTAACGCGAACGCGAGTCTGGGCGTGCGAACGCGGACCTATGACTTCCTAACCCTACGCGAATGCGGTACTATTCACGCGACCGCGGAGGGTAAAACATCGAACCCTTGTGACCTCAACGTCTTCTACGCGAACGCGGCCAGCCCACGCGTTCGAGAACCAGTGCCTGGCCAAGAACGCACTCGCCTACACGTGAACGCATAGCACAAAAATCCTTGGAGCCAATTAAGCCTACGTGTTTGTGACTATCCCCACGCGAACAGATAAGAGGAAACCAGCACCAGCAAAATCTGATGCCTCTTAAATCCAAACTTTAACCCGTTGAGCATCCGAAACACACCCGAGGCTCCCGGGACCTCAACCAAACCTACCATCCAGTCATAATACCTCATTAAAACTTAGTTGAGCCTTGAATTCACGTCCCATAACATCAAAATCAAGAACTATGCATGGATTCAAGCCTAAGAACTTAGGAAATTTCCAAAATCTACAACCGATGCCGAAACACGTCAAAACTAGTCCGAATGACCTAAAATTTTACACACGGGTCATAAATGACACTACGGACCTACAATCACTCTAGGAATTCCATTCCGAGCCCGATATCAAAATTGCAACTATCGGCCGAAATCGCCGAAATTCTAACTTTCGCCAATTCAAACCTAAATCTACTACATACCTCGAAAACACATTCTGGATACGCTCCTAACCCCGAAATCGCCCAACGGAGCTTACGGAGTCAACATAATTCCATTCCGTACCCATCTTCATACAGTTATAACTACGGTTCGATTTCTAAAGCTTAAGCTTATATATAGGGACTATGTGTCCAAAAACTCTCCGGAATTCACAACTAATCACTCCGACAAGTCCCATAAGCAGATACAAACATGGGGAAAGCAGTTATTAGGGGATCGGGGTGCCAACTCTCAAAACGACCGACCAGGTCGTTACATCCTTGAAGTACTCGTAGAGCTGATATCTTTAAGATTTTTGGATAATATCAGACAAATAACCGTTATTTGTTCGCTAGTCTTTCTTTCAGAGTTTCTCTTACTTCTGATATTGGTCGTGTTGTTAATGAAAATGATTATTTGACTATTACATGCCAATGGATAGATGATAATTTTTGTATGCAAAAACGTATTATTGCTTTTAAATATGATGAATATCAAAGTCATACTGGTGCATTTATAAGTAATACTATCCATGAAGTTGCTATATTTTACAATCTTTCAGAAAAAGTTTTGTGTATGTCATTTGATAATGCTTCTAACAACAATAATGCGATTACACTATTAAAATTGCATTTATACCCACCGCTTCCTGAAATATTTTATGTGAGGTGTGCATGTCATATTTATAAGTTAATTGTTAAGTGGCCTTGAATTATGTAGAAACAAGATTACTTTAGTTAGAAGAGCTGTTGGTGTAATTCAAGAAAATAATAGGAGTGCTAGATTAAATGCACTTAAGGATAAATGTGCACAATATGGACTAAAACCAAGACTCATGCCTGAAGAAATAGTTACTAGGTGGAATTATACTTATTTATTCATAAGATGTTGATATAAAATGTCTATAACATAAGTTGCTAATTCTCATTGTAGCGATCCTAACCGTTTGTTAACATCTAGAACTTGGTATGTCATTGAAGATGTTGTAAAAAATTTACAAAAAATTTATGTAGCTACAATTGAGTTTTTTGGAGCTTATTATCCTACTATTGCAAATGGTTTAGTTCATATTGTTGAAATTACTCTTTTACTCCATAATTTCAAGAAGAAAGAAGGATATAGTTCTGTTGTTGAATCTATGTTAGAGAAATTTAAGAAATATTTCTATCTAATTCCCCTTATTTACCTAATTGGTGTTGTATCAATGGCCACTTGTCGCCAATTAATCACTGCTTTATATGTTTATATGAATTTTGGACCAATTGAAACCCCTGATGTTGAAACTTGTATTTCTGATCTACACAAACATCTACAAACTTTATATAATTACTATGCTAACATTGTTGATACTTCTGTTGCTGTAGATGCAAATATTCCTTCAAGTTCAGTTTCAACATTTGCATCCGGTGCTTTGGAGGATAATGCTGGTGTTGAAGATTATTTGATTTAGTCTACACTAGGAGAGCATCAATAAACCAGTTGTCACGACCCAAAATACACTATAGGTTGTAATGGCGCGTAACGCCACAGTTAGGCAAGCCAACAATGCTTAATAAACTTAGTTACTCATTTCATCATTTTTAAAATCATAAATCCCATTAATTAAATAGGGTGAAATCTAGTACTCCTAGAACACCCCTGATTTTATTTTCAATTTTTGTATGAAATATAAATTACAAGGTGAAATGATAATGATTACGTGAACTACAATGATGAACATCCAGTAGCAACCCCCAAAATCCGGTGTCACAAGTGCATGAGCATCTACTAGGAAATATAATAAAATACAACACTTGTCTGAAATACAAGTTAGATAGGAGAATGTAAATAAATCTGACGGAGACTCTGTATGCTTCGGATCGTAACATGAAATGCATCTCACCGTAAAGTCCCCGCAATAGCCGTGCCTTTGCGGCCAAAAGACCACCATACATATATATATATATATATATATATATATATATATATATATATATATATATATATATATATATATATATATGTATACCTACACAATAAGTGCAGCAAGTGTAGCATGAGTACATAAATCAACGCGTACCCAGTAAGTATCTAGCCTAACCCCGAAGAAGTAGTGACGAGGGGTCAACATCGACACTTACTACTGGTCCAGTAGATCAAATACTGTAAGGAGTAAACAAATATGTTGTTCGGAGGTCCGGAGTAGAATTAAGCTTTAATTGGCGAAATTAGATTTTTGGTGATTTTCGATCGGCAGTGGAAAATTAGCTATCAGGGTCGGAATGGAATTTCGGAAGTTGAAATAGGTCCGTAGAGTCATTTGGGATGTGTGTGCAAATTTTTAGGTCATTCGGATGTGTTTTGGTTAGTTTCAGCATCATCGGCGAATTCCGGAAGTTTAGAAATACTTATGCTTGAATTATGGATCTATTTGGTGTTTTGATGCTATTTTGAATGTTCCGAGGGTTCGACTAAGTTTGGGTGATTTTATATGAGGTATTTGTATTTTTGGTTGGGACCCTGAGGGGCTCGGGATGATTTCGGATGGCCATCGGGGAGTTTAGGAAATTGGAAAAGTTGCCGGTGTGAGAATGTTCTGTAATTCTGCAGGTGCGAATGGGTGGCCACATGTGCGTTATGGCCATCGCAGATGCGAAATTGGGCCAAACGGGGAGGAACCGCAGATGCGGAAGCTTGGTCGCACCTACGAGCCCGCAGGTGCGGAAGGTTGACCGCAGATGCGGAAATTTGCCTGCTGAGTGGGAACCGCAGGTGCGCATCTGGGACCGCATGTGCGAAGAAAAGCCGCAGATGCGGCAATCGCTGGGCAGAACCTATAAATAGATGCCTTCGCAAAATTTGTCCATTTTCCCACCATTTGTGTTCTAATTTGGAGCTTTTTAAGAGAAATTGAAGAGGGATTCATGGGATAACAAATTGAAGTAATGATTTTGAACTCAATACTCGATTATATGATGATTTCTACCTGATTTGACATGACATTTATGAGGATTAAGGGTTAAAATTGGGGGATTAGGGCTTGAAATTTTAGACTTTGATTTGAGGATTGGAGGGGCCATTTGTTGTTGGATTTTGATGTATTTGGTATGTATGAACCCGTGAGAGCGTGAGGATTCTAGTTTTGCAATTTTTATCGGATTCTGATACATGGGCCCTGGGGTCGAGTTTGACCAATTTCGAGATTTTTGGTATAAATTGATTATTTTCGCGTGGGTTTTATTCCCTCCTCATATATTGATGTTATGGTACTGATTTTGGTTAGATTCGGGGTGATTGGAGGCCGAGTCTAGAGGTAAAGGCATTGCGGACTAGGATATTTCCCGGTTTGAGGTAAGTAACGTTTCCAAACTTGGTTCTGAGGGTTCTGAACCCCGAACTATATGCTAATTGATTATAATTAAGGTGAAGCACATGCCAAGTGACGAGCATGTGGGCGTGCATCGTGTGATTTGTGATCTGGTTCATCCCATGGCACCGTTTAGTAGTTCTTTATAGATTGATATCCATGCTTCTATCAATGTGGTTAATGTGAACATGCTATAACTCATGCTAAGTACTAGGTTAAGGCTTCACGCCGATACTGTTGAGACCCGAGTGGTCATTTATTGTTGTCATCTCATATGTTTCATTGATGATATGCTCAGTCCTGTCATAGCATATCATATCATGTCTCAGTCTCGGTAATTGTTGATTTTGCACATTTTTATCATTGATTCGGGCTAGTTCATGCATTAGTGAGACCATGTGAGAGAGACTGGAGAGTGATGATTGAGTGAGGCCGAGAGCCTGATATCGAGAGACATATATGGGATCGGGTTGCACGCCGCATCATGTTATATTGATTATGCCTGGATCTGGCTTATGATAACGCTTGAGCTGCAGGAGCCCCTCCGAAGTCTGTAACACACCCCCAGCGAGAGAGTGATGATATTGAGGGATGAATCTTCCCTGGACATGGATCTTGTCCGAGTGTTTGTATTCCGGAGATGGATCTTCTCCGTGGGGCTGGATTGGCCTTCCTCAGTACTGAGTGACTACGGTCACACATGCGTATATATTCCGGGATGGATATTCCATGGGCCATGAGAGCCATATACAGTACTGAGTGGACTTGCGTGTGAGAGTGGGACTACTATGTGCATTTTCATATAGTTGATATATTGGCATGTAGAGTATATTGAGTTATACATGGTTTACTGTTCAAACCTGAACTTATCGTGTCATATTTACCTGTTAGATAACTGTGAACATGCCTAAATCTATGCACACTGTGTCTTATTATATCTACTGAGGTTTAGTTCGTCACTACCTCTCAGCCCATAGTTTGATTCTGTTACTTCTGAGTTGGTGTACTCACGTTACTCCTGCACCTTGTGTGCAGATTCAGGTACATCGGGACTCGGTAACGGTTGTTGATCTGCTGATAGAGTTTCATTTAGAGTCTTCCAGGTAGAAGCTGGTGATCGCATCCTCGTTTTCTCCTTCTTTATCTTCCTGTTGTACTTTCATTATTTCAGACAGTGTTGTCCACTTTTGTTTTTCAACAATTTTAGTAGTAATACCTCATGACTCGGTGACACTAGTGCTGGGATTTTCTGTATTTGTGTCCAAATGATTTTTGAATTTAAATGTTTTTATAAATTGCAATTATAGTGATCTTTCTGAAAGAAACTTTAAATTAAATGAGATGCGTGGCTTGCCTGATTTCACGACAGGCGCCATCATGACTGGGTATTTTGGGGTCGTGACAGAACTGCCCGATCCCATAAGAATATAATACTACCGAGGCAAATGGCATGATCCTATAAGAATATGATATTGCCGAGGTGAACGACCTGATATCATAAGAGTGTGATATTGAGGCGAATGACCCGATCCCATAAGAATATAATAATGTCAAGGCGAATGGCCCATCCCCATAAGAAATATGATACTGCCTAGGCAAACGGCCCGATCCCATAAGAATATAATACTATCGAGGCGAACGACCCAATCCCATAAGAATATAATATTGTCGAGGCGAATGACCCGATCCCATTAGAATAAGAAGTTTTAACGGGTCATGACCCCACTCACGAATAAATGTGCGAGTTATGAAATCTAAGGAAGCTTTTCGATGAGGACGCACAACGCCGGAGAAATCCATAATGGGAGCACAATTATTCCGCGGCTAAATCAAGTAGCTCGTCAAATCTCAAGTCTATCACACGTAATAAAGGAATTCAACAGGCAAGGATAACTAAAATAGTACAATTAAAGCATGAAGTGAACCTAAGTCTACCTGAACAAATCAAGAATCCTAGCAAACGCACGGGCATTCGTCACCTCATACGTGCGTATCTTCCACAACATGTAGCACATAAGAATATAACACCTACATTGTAAATTTTCCCTCATAGATTTAGACATGAACTTACCTCGCTATGAAGTTCCATAACCGGCTCCAATGCCTCCCTAACTCCTTGACTCAAAGCCAAACGATCCAAAACTAGTCAAACAATGTGCAAATCAATCAAAATATTCTCCAATTCTTATAATTAATCAATTTATAACAATTCCTAACTCCGCTCGATAAGTCAATATAGTCAACCCTCGGGTCCACGTGCCCGGATTCCAAAACAATTCGCAGATAAATTTTACCCATAACATTACGAATTCCATTTCTAAAATCGTGGTCAAAATTCAAAATTAACAATTCTAGATTTTTATCTTAAAATCTAATAATTGCCACAAATTTTCATGTTTTAATCCACATGTAATCCATGTATTTCACTAATATTATATGGAAATTACTTGCCTTGCTGCAGATGAATAAAATCTCCCCTTGAAACTCTCCAAAATTCTCCCAACCAAGTGAAAATGAAAGAAAATGGGCTGAATATCGTATAAAATCAAGTTTGCTCATGCCCGTTCTTCTTCGCGATCGCGGGAGCATCTTCGTGATCTCGAAGGCTAAAATAACTACCTCCAAAATTCCTCTACGCGTTCGCGACCAATGAGCCGCGTTCGCGAAGCCTTCAAATCCCACCGCTTCGCATTCACGCTGTAAGAATCGCGTTCGTGAAGGCTTAACTACTCCAGGCCCAACTCATTTTCCTTCTACGCGTTCCCGGTCTCCATGTCGCATTCGCGTAAGTTGTCTCGGCTCCTTATCCTTCCGCGATCCCTATGTCGCGTTCACGATGAGCAAATCCAGCAGCCCCAAAAATCCTTCTTCGCGAACGTGTGAATCCCTTCACGTTTGTGAAGAACAAAACCAAACACCAACAACGTCAAATCATCTAAACTTGGTTCGAAGCCATCCCAAAACACACCCCAGCCCCCCAAGACCCCGTCCAGTCACACCAACAAGCTCCATAATGTAACACGAATCTGCCCGAGGTCTCCAATCACATCAAACATTATCAAAACTATGAATCGACGATCAAAACCTTTCTTTAAACTTTCAAACTCTTAAACTTCGTCGAACACGTCTGAACTATACTTAAATATCCTGGAATAACACCAAATTTTGCGTGAAAGTTAAAAATCACGATACAAACCTATTCCAAGATTTAGAACTCCAAACGAACATCGATAACACCAAAATTACTTCAAATCAAACTTAAGAAATTCTAAAACCTCCAAAATGTTAACTTTCCTCAACGTTGAAATGCTCCTAGACCATCCGATACTCAACCCGAACACACGCCCAAGTCCAAAATTATCATAAAAACCTATTGGAACCTCCAAATCCCGATTCTGAGGTCGTTGACTCGAAAGTCAACCCTTGGTCAACTCTTCCAACTTAAAGCTTTCGAATTGAGAATTTTCCTTGTGAATCAACTCTGAAATTCCAAAACTCCAATTCCGACCACACGTACCAGTTGTAATACATGAATTGAAGCTACTCAAAGTCTCAAACCGCCAAACGACGCACTTGGGCTCAAAAGGACCGGTCGGGTCGTTACACTAGTAGCAGGAATATTGATGAACTCTAATTCTACTTGGAATAGTCACCAGAGCCCCACACAAAGGAATTTCTACTGTTTGGTTGGTGGAGGAGAAACTCAAATCAATTTCCTGTTCTTTCGGCCATGGCTCGAGACGTGCTAAATGTGTCGATTTCAACAGTCGCATCAGAGCGCGCATTTAGCCAAGCAAGGGAGCAGCTAGGAGATACCCGTCATTCATTGGGTAGCAACACTTTGGAAGTTCTAGTGTGCTTTAGAGATTGGATATGATCAGAACAGCGAAATCAAGGGCATGAAAAGGTAGATGAAATAGAGGACCAAGAAACTGGGGATATAATGGTTTATGGTTTCGATTCAAGCAATGCCAGAAATCAAGAACCTCATGTGATAAACTTACAAAAATTATGCAAAGCATGCGATGTACTCTTTATTATTTTTTATAATTGTTGTAAACTTTTAATTTGCAAGTTCAATAATAAAAAAATCAAAATAGAACTTGCAAATTAATTTGAAGTATTATTTATTATTCAATAAAAATATTAAACGAAAGCCTTCGGAGTTTGATACCTTACATTTTGGTCTTATTAAATAATTTTTTGTAGCCACTTACTTTTAATTTTAAAATTTTAAATTCAAATTTCAGATTTAAAACTTTAAACTTTAAATTTTTAAAATTTAATTTTATGCCTTAAATATTAGTTACATTTGAATAAGAAAAACACAATACAATAAAAAAAAGAACCCGACGCGGTCCGGACCCACTAAGCTCGAACCCAGACAACCCTTAATTAACCCGGGAGATCCCAACCCGTTAGCAGCCTGGTTAGTTAGCCCACTATCCAGACCGGACCACTAACCGGGCGGGCTATTTTTTGTGTGTCCAGCCCGAACCAGCCCGTCCCGTAAACATGTATAGTTTAGGTTCACTTTTTATGTAATTATTGGTGATTGAGTATTTCAATTGTTCAGCAATTACTACTTTGTTGGGTTTATTCTCCAATTTTATCCTTTGTGTTTAATATCTTATTTTACGCATTTAGATTCATATCACACCTTCGTCTGAAAGGCCTTCAAACATAACTTATGCATAATCAGTGTATTATAAGTGTGTAATGAGTGTATCATGTATAATAATTATACTCAAGTACTCATAGTTTATATAATTAATATACACTTTTATTCACTGTACACTCTGGTAATGGAGAAGACAGACATTATGTATATGTATAATTTTTATATGCCAAGTGTATAATGTATAATAAGTGTATAATCGATGAGTTTAGACTATACTAAGTATAAACTTATCATATAGTATACTTAGCGTGTGTACGCTAAATCATAATTCAAAATTGAAACAAGAATACTTAGAGAAGAAATAATACATAATATCTTATTAATATGTCGATTGAAGAACTAAGCAAGTCATTTTGCCTTGGCCAACATATGATGAACAATAATTAAGCCATACATCAATATCACCATGCTCAAGAAAAATTGAAAAATATATCTATATATTGCCTCCTAGACTTATCCTCGTAGCCCCTTCATCTAAATTTGTGTGAGACTCCCATACTCTTATATGTGTTTGAAGTGGAACAAATACCCTCCAATTTGATATTGAATAATATTAATCACGCGCCTTATACGTAAGTTTACCTAATAATCTTATTTTGATACTTTTTACCCTGTTTCTCCTTTTTTCCCATCAAAGTGGCAAGAAAGGGTGAGTGGGAAGAGACTACAGAAAATAAAAAATGGAGTTTGGCGACGAGGGTGAAGAGATTCTTTAATAAAAAGAGAGTGTTTTTGTCTGAATAGATTTCTAGTCAACCTGTCTGTCCTATTCAATTTCCATTATTTGTTCAGTTACTAAGTGGAGATGAAAAAAGCACTTTTAGGTTGGTGGAATAACAATTAGAAGAAAAAATGTAAAAGGTTATACTTAGATAAGAAAGGTAAAAATATGTAACGACCTGGCCGGTCGTTTGGAGAGTTATAGCCCTGATCCCCTGTTTATTATTTCCCTCGTATCTTTTTCTGCTTATATGTCTTGCCGGGGAGATGTTGGTTTTGGTTTCAGAGTGTTTTGGGACACTTAGTCCCTAATGGTAGCTTAAGTGTTAGAATTTTGACCGTAGTCGGAACTGTGTGAAGATGACTCCAGAATGGAGTTTTGTCGGTTCCGTTAGCTCCGTTGAGTGATTTTGGACTTCGGATTGTGTTTTGGTGGCATGTAGCTCATTTAGTCTTGAAATGGTGAAAGTCGAATTTTTGGAGATCTTGACAGGTAGTGGGCTTTTTTATTTCGGTGTCAGATTCTGATTTCGGAAGTTGGAGTAGGTCTATAAGGTGGAATATGACTTGCCTGCAAAATTTGGGATCAACCGACGTGGTTTGATAGGTTTCGGCATCGGTTGTAAAAATTGAAAGTTTCAAGATTATTAAGTTTGAATCGGAGGGTGATTCGTATTTTTAGCGTTGTTTGATGAGATTCAAAGCCTTGAATAAGTTCGTCTGGTGTTTTAGGATTGGTTGGTAGGCAATTGCTAAGACTTTGTTGATTTCTGGTGTCTCGCACTGCAGAGGGGAGACCGTAGGTGTGGACTCGCATGTGCGGAAGAAGGACCGCAAGTGCGGTTTGGTCAACTTGGCCTGGGAGCGCAAGTATGAGAAGGGGAGACGCATCTGCGCACGCAGATGCGGAAGATTGATCACATAAGGGGGAAAGGTTCCGCATGAACGGGCGTGCATGTGTGGCCAATTGCTCGCAGATGCGGTCCCAGTCTGTTAAGTCATTTCCGCATCTGCGAGGGAAACTCCACAAGTGCGGTGTCGCAGATGCGATGGTAGGTCCGCAAATGCGTAATAACTGGGCAGAAAAGAGAATTTCGAGGGTTTGATTCCCATTTCAATTTTGGGACTTTGAGAGCTCAATGTGAGGCGATCCTTTGAGGTTATTTCGAGAAGATTGTTGGGGTAAGTGATTCTAACTCGGAGTGGGCTATATTTCATGAATCTATTGCTATTTTTATCATCTAATTAGGGATTTGAGTTGGAAATTTGGGAGGAAATGGTAAAAACTTCATAGACTAAAATTTCGAGTTTAGAAAGGCGATTTGAGGTCGGATTCAAGTAGTTCTTGTAAGGTTAGACTCGTGAGTGAATGACTGTTTGTATTTTATGACTTTTACCTGATTCCGAGACGTGGGCCCAAGGAGGCTTTTGGGCCGATTTCCTAATTTCTTGCTTTAGCTTAGATTTCATTGACTAGATTAGTTTCTTGTAGATATATTTATGGTATGTACTTGATTTTGGCTAGATTTGGGTCATTCAGAGTAAGATATTCGTGGGAAAAGCATTGCTACCGATTGATTTAGCTTGGTTCAAGGTAAGTGGCATGACTAATCTTGTGTGGGGGAAATCCTCTTAGGATTTGATACTGATATGATATGTGAGCGCCGTTCACGCGAGGTGACGAGTGCGTACACGAGCTATTTGCTGCAAAAAACCTGATTTTTACTGAGAAATTTTGTGTTTTCATCTTAATTGAGTACACAAGCATGTGTAGTTATCATATTAGCCTAGAATAACATGTATACGTATCTTAATTGCTTAACTTAACTCTTTGCAGCATTCTTAGTGAATTCTTGCTTCTTTCCAGTCTAAACTGTATATTTACTTGTTGTACCTATTATCTTCATTTTTCTGAGTTGTGTATTTACTTTGAGACTACGTGACGGTATCCTGGGAGATCCCCCTGGATGTTTACCTTTGAGACTATGAGGCGGTACCTCGAGAGTTCTCCCTGCACATTTACTTTTGAGACTACGAGGCGGCACCTCGAGAGTTCTCCCTGCGTATTTACTTTTGGGACAACGAGACGGTATCTCGGGAAATCCCCTACTGTTTATCCTTATGTGTTGTACTGTTATTCATTGTGTTTTCCTTTGTTGAACTCCATCATCTTATTATATTGTTATATTCACCTGCTTTATTTATTATATACCAATGGGCCTGACATGACCTCATCACTACTCGAACGAGGTTAGGCTTGGCACTTACTTTTGTGGTGTACTCATGCTACTCTTCTGCACATATTTTGTGTGCAGATACCGGTGTTCATTATCAGTGAGCCGAGACAGCTTTGGAAACTTCAAGGTATATCTACCACGTCTGCGGACCTTGGAGTCCCCCCCCCCCCCTTCTTCCCCATGTCAAACACTTCCTGTATTTCTTTTTATTAGACTCTGGTGTATAGAGTACTATTTTCTTTCTGTAGCTTGTGACTCATGATGTTCCGAGTTTTTGGAAAGTCGTGTACGTCTAGCAATTTGGTTATTGTACATGCCGAGCAACATTCTTATTGGTTATTTAGTATCTATTGCAGTTAGTTGTTAAGTTTTTCTTCCATTATTGATATTCTTCCGCAATTTGTTATGCTTACCTAGTCATAGAGACTAGGTGTCGTCACGACTTATTTCAGAGGGAATGTTTGGGTCGTGACAAGTTGGTATTAGAGATCTGGGTTCATAGGTGTCGTGATTCATAAGCTGGTTTGTTAGAGTCTTGCGGATCGGTACAGAGACATATGTACCTATCTTCCGGTGGCTATGAAACTGTTAGGAACAATTATACTTCTTTAATTCCTTGTCGTGCGAAATTTTTTGACATCAAATTCTAAACTTCTATATTATATTCTTTCTCACAAATAGAGAGGACCCGTACCGAAAGATCTGATGACCAGGCACCCGTGCCCCCTGCTAGAGCCGCCAGAGGCTGGGGGCGGGGTAGAGGACGACTATGGGGTGCAGCCAGAGCAGCCGCGCGAGCTGCGACGGAGGAGCCCACATCAGCTCCAGCTAGAGTGCAGGCATCTGAGGAGCCTATTGCTGCACCAACCCTCTAGGAGACTCTAGCCCAGTTCATGGGCATGTTCATCACCTTAGCTCAGGCTGTATTGATCCCACTAGCTCGTGTCATATCTCACGTCGGGGGAGGGGCATAGACTCCCGCAGCCCGTACCCCCGAGCAGAGGGTCCAGGTTGACTAGGACCCAGAGTTTATCCCTATGCATCTGGTAGCTCCGGTCCGGCAAGAGACTAGGACACCGCTTTTGAGGCAGAGCAACTCAGACTTGAGAGGTACAAGAAGTAACACACATCTATGTAACGACCCGACCGGTCGTTCCGTAGAATTTGCATTATTATTACTCTTTTTTCCTTTTCATGCATTGGTTATACTATTTATGATGGGTTGGAGTCGGTTGGCTCGGGTTCAAAATGGTGGTAGTGAGGATTGGGACACTTAGTCTATAAAAGTAGACTTATAGTTTGAAAAGTTAATTGGGAGTTGACTTATTGGTAAACGACCTCGGAATGCAGATTTTATGGCTCGGATAGCTTCATTAGGTTATTTGGGACTTAGGAGTGTGTTCAGAATGTTTTTGTGAGGTCCGGTGTAGAATTAAGCTTGAATTGGCGAAAGTTAGTTTTGGCGATTTCCGGTCGGCAGTGGAAAATAGGCTATCGAGGTCGGAATGGAATTTCGACAGTTGGAATAGGTTCGTAATGTCATTTTGTATATGTGTGCAAAATTTCAGGTCAATCAGATGTGTTTTGATTGGTTTCGGCATCGTTGGTGGAATTTAGAAATTTCAAAGTTCATAGGCTTGAATTCGATGTGATTTTGGTGTTTTTGTGTTGTTTTGGTGTTTCAAAGGCTCGACTAAGTTTGAATTATGTTATGGGATATGTTGGTAGGTTTTGTTGAGGTCCTGAGGGCCTCGGGTGTGTTTCGGATGATCAAACGGGCATTTTCGGGCCTTAGAGAACTGCTGGTTTTCTGGTTTTTGTGCAGAAGGAAATCCTTCTCTACGATCGCGAGGGGATTCCTGCAATCGCGTAGGTATAAGTTGTGAGGACGGAATTTTGTTGTACGCGAGCGCGTGAGGGAGGTCGCGATCGCGTGGTTTGAGTTTCCTGTGCATTGCGGTCGCGTGGCCTGGTTCGCGATCGCGTAGAATAAAGGGGGCACGTGAAGGGGTGGCCAGTTGTGCTACGCGATCGCGTGGTTAGATTCGCGATCGCGTGTAGCCTTCCGCGATCGCGTAAGGTTAAATGAGGGCTGCCCTAAGTTGTGCTCCGCGATCGTGACTGGATGTCCGCGATCGCGATGAAAAAATGCCTGGGCAGTATATAAAAAGCCCATCCGCGACCCTTGCCTGCTTTTCCATCATTTTTGAACGGGATTAGAGTTTTTGGAGAGATTTTGAAGAGGTAAGCAATTGTTCTTTATTGAGGTAAGGTTTTTGGGCTTCATAAATCTATTAAATGTGATTAAGGACCTAATTAGTGGTGTTTAATTGGGAAAAATCAGTGGAAAAAAGAGAACTAGGGCTTGAGTTTAAGAGACATTCTAAGGGTGATTTGAGGGGTCATTTGGACTCCGATTGCAGCGTTATTTATATGTACAGACTCGTGAGACGATGGGGATCATTTTGGTATAAAGTTTGTCGAGTTCCGAGACGTGCGCTCAGGGGGTCGGGTTTTGGCCAAATTAGGGAATTGTGCATAAAGTTGATATTTTTTGATTGGGTTTCATCTCCCTAGCGTATTTTGATGTGATAAATATGATTTTTATAGATTTGGAGAATTCGGGAGCCGATTCGAGGGGCAAGAGTATTGCGGAGTAGCTTTTCGGGCTAGTTTGAGGTAAGTAATGACTTTAAATCATGTCCTGAGGGTATGAAACCCCGGACTTTGCATCATTTCACTGCTTTGGAGTGACGCACACACTGGATGACGAGTATGGGGCGTGCACGAATTTGGAAATTGGAAATTGGTTCCTTCTGAGGCAACTATTGAGTTGCGAAACTGCTTTTAAATCATATGATAAATAGTATTTCTATGTTTTTGATATATTTGGACTGTAAGCCATGTTTGGGCCTCGTGCCAATCTGTTTAAACCCCTTGGGAGCTGTTTTCTGATATTCCTCACATAGTAAATATGATTTTTACACTCATTCTTTCTTGTTAAATTGTTTGACACTCAGATTTGTGAAATTATCATTTCCTGAAATGAAATGTTGTTTTGGGTCGAGAACCCCATTTATTTATGACCGGAGTGGCATGTTGAGAGGGTCTGACTGAGTGAGGATGAGAGCCAATATTGTGAGGATATTTATGATATGAGAGAGGCTATTTATAGCGCTTGGGCTGTAGGATCCCCTCCGGAGTCTGTACACCCCTAGTGAGCGCAGGTACCTACTGAGTGCGAGTGCCGAGTGACGAGTGATTGGGAGGAATGAGTGACTGTGAGGTGTTGAGTGACTGTTACTGAGTGATTGTGAGGTGTTGAGAGTCTGATTATGAGTGATGATTTGGCCCAAGGGGCGGTTTATAATGATATATTTTGGTGAGTTCTGATTATGATTTATTTCATCTTATATATTGATTTCTTTGGGAATTTTACTGAGAATATTAGAAAACGTACTTCTTCAAAGGATTTTTACGGAAACTGGTTTTTAAACATATGGACTAAATGTATATTTTGTTAAACTCAGTACTTTACTATTGTGAATTGATGTTTTGTTGCTGTGTGTTTCTTATCTTCAGACTTGATTTATTTTCATTACTACTGAGTTGGCGTACTCATCATTATTCCGTGCACCTCTGTGTGCAGATACAGGTACTAGTTCTGAGCAATAGTCATTTGCGTCCGTTTGACGTCATCATTTGGGATTTCGTGGTAGCTGTCCAGCGTCCACAACTTCTCCATTCCCCTTCCTTCATTTAGTATTCAGTATTTTGTTCTGAGACATTGTTTTATGACATTAACAATGTTAGTAGTATTCTTAGATGCTCGTGATCTGTTGACTCCAGTCCTGGGGGAAGGGTTATAGTCTGTTAGATTATTTATGTTGTTTAAAGAATTTGAGTATTATATACTTTATCTGAAACGTTATTTGATGAATTTGGGATAATTTACCAAAGTAATTGGGTAATTATGTGATAATGGCTAGCCCAATTCCACGATAGGCGCCATCACGATCGAATAGGATTTGGGGTCGTGACAATCTACCTTCAGCGGATTGGATACAGATAATGCCTAGGGTTTTATGGAGGAGTGTCATTGTATTCTCCGTACTATGGGTGTAACGGAGACGAGTGGGGTTTCTTTTATCACCTTCAAGCTTAGAGGAGAAACCTATCAGTGGTGGCGTGCTTATGAGTTGAGTAGTCCGGCTGAGGCAACTTCACTTACATGGACTCAGTTCTTGAACATATTTTTGAGAGAGTATGTCCCTCAAAGCCTCGGGGACCCATGGCGCACGAAGTTTGAGCAGCTGTGCCAGGGTGCTTGTAGTTCGCTTTAATGATTTGGTCCGACATGCACCGGCCTTGGTTGCCACTGTTCGAGAAAGGGTTCGTCGGATTTTTGAGACTCCACCCTAGTATTCAGATTAGTATGGCCAATGAGTTAGAGATGGATATTTCTTATCAGCAGGTTGTGAGTATTGCTAGGAGATTGGAGGGCATACTTTACTGGGATAGAGAGGATAGGGAGGCCAAGAGGTCTCAAGAGTCTGGCACTTACAGTGGTACTTGTGCCCCAGCTGTAGTTCTCCATGGTAAGGGTTATGTGAGTCGCCCCGTTCATTCATCTCTTCCAGCCACCGGTGGTACTCCAGCTCCTCCTAGGCCCCAGGAGCCTTATTATGCACCGGTAGTATCTATTGTACCTCTTGGGCCCCAGGAGTCCAACAGACCTGCCCGAGTCAGTCACAATAGCCACGCCCTCCGAGAGCTTGTTTTGAGTGTGGAACACACTCTTCATATGGTTAGGGATTGCCCCATACTTAGGAGAGGTGCACCTCCATATACTTCTCAGCCATTGCGTGCTCCACCGGGTCCTCAATCTATGATTCCAACACCAGCTACTGCCCCACCTACTCATCCAGCTCGAGGTGGAAGTCAGGGAGGTCAAGGTCGCCCTAAAGGGGGAGGCCAAGCCAGATACTATGTTCTTCCGGCTCGTACAGAGGCAGTCGCTTCCGACTCTGTCATTACAGGTATTGTTCTGGTCTATCATAGAGATGCATCGGTATTATTTGACCCAGGTTCTACATATTCCTATGTGACCTCTTATTTTGCCCTATATTTGGGCGTATCTTGGGATTCTTTTAGTTCCTCTATTTATGTGTATACTCATGTGGGAGATTCTCTTATTGTGGACCGTGTGTATCGATCGTGTTTGATTGCTCTTAGTGGTTTTGAGACAAAAGTCGATTTATAATTACTCGACATGGTAGACTTTGATGTTATCTTTTGCATGGACTGGTTGTCGCCCCATTATGTTATTCTTTATTGCCATGCTAAGTCTGTGACGCCAGCTATGCCAGGTTTACCGTGATTAGAGTGGATGGGTACCTTAAAGTACACTCCCAACATATTTATTTCATTTCTTAAAGATCAACGAATGGTTGAGAAGGGGTCTGACATGTATCTAGCTTATGTGAGAGATGTTAGTATTAATACCCCTACAGTTGAGTCTGTTCCAGTAGTGAGGGACTTCCCAGATGTGTTTCCAGTTGATCTTCCGGGCATGCTGCCTGACATAGATATTGATTTTGGCATTGATTTTATTGCATAGCACTCAGCCATCTTTATTCCTCCATATCGTATGACTTCTCCTAAGTTGAAGGAGAAGTTGTAGGAATTTCTTGATAAGGGCTTCGTAAGTCACCTTGGGGTGCTCTAGTATTATTTGTGAAGAAAAATGATGGTTCTATGCGTATGTGCATTAATTATCGACAGCTGAATAAAATTACAGTGAAGATTGCCTCATATTGATGACTTATTTGATCAGTTAAAGGGTGTCAGGGTGTTTTCCAAGATTGACTTACGTTCAGGCTATCATCAGTTGAAGATTCGGGAGCCATATATCTCGAAGACTGCTTTCAGGACCCGGTGTGGTCACTATGAGTTTCTTGTGATGTCTTTTGGGCTGACCAATGCCCCAGCAGCTTTTATGCACTTGATGCACAGTGTGTTCCGGCCTTATCTTGACTCGTTTGTCATTGTGTTTATTGATGACATTTTGGTGTACTCTCGGACTCGGGAGGATCGTGAGCAACACTTGAGGACTGTGCTTTAGACCCTGAGAGAAAAGAAGTTATATGCAAAATTTTCAAAGTGTGAGTTTTGGCTAGACTCAGTGGCATTCTTGGGTCATTTAGTATCGAGTGATGGGATCAAGGTGGATCCGAAGAAGGTGGAAGCAGTGTAGAGTTTGCCTAGACCGTCATTAGCTACGGAGATTCGGAGTTTTCCTAGTTTGGCGGGGTATTATCGCCATTTTGTAGAGGGATTCTCATCTATTGCAGCACCTATAACCGGGCTGACCTAGAAGGGTGCTCTGTTCAGGTGGACAGAGGAGTGTGATGAGAGCTTTCAGAAGCTCAAGACAGCTGACTACATTCCAGTTATTGGTATTGCCTACAGGTTCGGGGTCTTACATTGTATATTGTGATGCATCACAGATTAGTCTCGGTACGGTATTGATGGAGGACGGTACGGTGATTGCCTACGCATCTAGACGGCTGAAGGTGCATGAAAAGAACTATCATGTCAATGACCTCAAGTTAGCAGCTATTGTTCATGCCTTGAAGATTTGGCGGCACTATTTGTACGATGTCCCTTGTGAGATTTACACCGATCATCAAAGTTTGCAGCATTTGTTCAAGCAAAAGGATCTTAACTTGCATCAGCGAAGGTAGTTGGATCTATTTAAGGACTATGATATCACCATTTTGTATCATCCAGGGAAGACCAATATGGTGGTCGATGTTTTGAGTCGCCGGGTGGAGAGTTTTGGGAGTTTAGCATATCTACCAGCAGTAGAGAGGCCATTAGCGTTGGGTGTTTATGCCTTAGCCAGCAGTTTGTGAGATTGGATATTTCTAAGTCGAGTCTAGTATTGGCTTGTGTAGTCTCTCAGTCTTCTATTTATGATCATATCAGGAAGCGTCAGTATGATGGACCCCATATGCTTGTCCTTAAGCACATCCAACACGCTGAAATTGGATATAACTGAAGGAAATTCTATATAGGGTGATGCTAAGGAGGTCACTATAGGGTATGATGGTACATTGAGGATGCACGACAGGCTATGTGTGCCCAATGTAGATGGTTTGCGTGAGTTTATTCTTCAAGAGGCTCCCAGCTTGTGGTACTCAATTCATCCGGGTGTCACGAAGATGTATCAGGACGTGAGGCAGCATTACTGGCGGAGGAGTATGAAGAAGGACATAGTGGAGTATGTGGCTCGGTGTCTAAATTGCCAGTAGGTGAAGTATGAGCATCATCGACCGGGTGGGTTGCTTCAGAATTTAGAGATTCTGGAATGGAAATGGGAGCAGATCACTATGGATTTCATTGTTGTACTTCCACGGACTCAGCGGAGGTTCGATGGAGTTTGGGTGATTGTGGATTGGCTGACCAAGTCAGCTCATTTCATTCTTGTGATAACTATGTAACGACCCAACAGGTCGTTTTGAGGATTTAAGCTCCGTTCGGTGGCGTAAGGTCTTGAACATCTTCACATTGTGTAAATCGACCTGCGTGCATGGTTGGATTCAGTTACGGATGATCCATAGTCGAATTGGAAGAGGGATTTTAAATTTTGAAGCTTAAGCAGTGAGATTTGACCGAAGGTTTGACTTTCGTGTAAACGGCCTCAGAATGAGTTTTTGGTGATGTCAACAGCTTCGTATGATGATTTTGGACTTAGCCGTGCATCCGAAATAAGTTTTGGAGGTCAGTAGAGTAATTTGAGGTAATTCGGCAAAAGTTAGAATTTCGGCGATTTCGGTCGATAGGTGAAATTTTTATTTCGGACTCGGAATGGAATTCCGGGAGTGGCTGTAGGTTCGTTGTGTTATTTGTGACTTTTCTGCACAATTTGGCGTCATTCCGGATTGAATTGATAGGTTTCGGCCCGAGTTTTGATATTTGAAGATTTGAAAGTTCATAAGTTTGAATTATTGTTTGATTCATCGTTTCAGAGTTGTTTTATACCATTTTCCCATTTTTGGAACTGCTTTTTTTTTTTTTTTTTTTTTTTTGCTTCTGATGTTCTCCTTTGCGATCGTGAACAGCCCTTCGCGTTCGCGATGTGTTGTTGCTGACCACCTTGAAATCCTTCTTCGTGTTCGCGTTTGGCACACCGTGTTCGCGTAGAACCTGTTCCTTGTTCTTCGCGTTCGCGCACTCTTCACTGCATTCGCAAAGTTCCTGCTGGACAACCTCATTTTTCCTCATCGTGTTCGCACCCCTTGTTCCGCGTTCTTATAGTAGAAGCTAGGCCTTAGACACTGATACTCGTTACTCTTCGCGTTCACAATATTTCCTCCGCGTTCGCATAGGCCCCACCTTTTTCTCCTCTGCGTTCGCGAGCCAGTCTTCGCGTTCGCGAAGTACAACCTGGGCAGCTTCATTTTTTTCCTCTTCGCGAACGCATACCTTCCTCCGCGTTCGCGATGCACAAAATCCTGGGCAGATTATAAGTCTTCAAAATTGAGGGTTAAGCCATTTTGTCACATTTTGACTTCTAGAGCTCGGTTCTTGGCGATATTTGGTGGATTTTTCACGAAATTCGATTGGGTAAGTGTTCTTCAACTAGAATTGAATATATTTCATGATTTATCTTTATTTTCATCGTTTAATTTGCGTTTTGAGTTGAGGAAAATATTGGTTTTGAAAGAAAATTTCTAAAATGAAAAATTGCGATTTGAGGGACGAAATGGTATCGGAATTCGATAAATTTTGTATGTTTGAACTCGTATTGGAATGGGTATTCAGATTTTGTAAATTTTGTTGGGTTCTGAGGTGCAGGCCCGGGGGTCGACTTTTGGGTCAATTTTTAGATTCTTGTAATGATCAAAACTTTGTTATTCGAAATAGTTCCTTATACGATTTATGTGTATTTTGAAGTTGTTCTAGTTGGATTTGAGCCGTACGGAGGTCTTTTCACCTGAAAAGTCCATTTTAGAGTATCGGGTTGTCTTCTTCGAGGTAAGTATCTTGCCTAACCTTGTTTGGGGGAACTATCCCTTAGGAATTGAGTCTTCTGTATTGATTGTAGCCCGTGTACGCGAGGTGACGAGTGCGTACTCGTACTTATTTGTATGAATTTGGCATTTTAGGGTTCTTAGGTCCTTATATCCCCTGTGTATGAATTTGTAATTGTTATGACTAAGTTTTTGGTTGTTAGTTTCATCTCTTCCTGCTTAAATTAGATTTTTCTTGCTTTTAGTTTCCCTTTGTTGTTTATTTGATCTTAATTGACTTAACTGGATATTTTACCTCTTCTACCATCATGCCATATTTTCTTCATAAACTGCCTAATTGACTAGAGTTAGTATTATCTAGCCTTATAATTGTTTAGCCGTAATTGGAATATCTATTTGTTGGTGTCAAGCATGCCCGTGAGTCGTATACTGTGATTTATATGGTTTTCCCTTAAGTGCTACTTAGGTTTAGTTTGATAATCATCCATGTTAATGGTATCTCCTTGGTGTGTCCTATTACTAAGCATTGTTCAACATGAGTTTTGAAGCTAATTGTTTAAGCGAGATTGGTTATAGTTGTTTTCCCTTGCCAGGATGATTTGGTTTCTTCTTGTTGTGAACTTGAATATTGAGAATCGTTGCTATATTTTCTTTTTCCCCTCGTTACAGTTTTTCTCTTTGTGCTTGGCATTCCCTTCAGTGGCTACTTCTTATGAGTGAGTTTTACCATTCTTGTGATTTAAGTTCTTGTAGTGATTTGCTCGTCGCACTTGGCATTTTTGTCTTTTGTTGCTTTTGTGCTTGTTGTGGCAATGTACAATGTTTATGTCGTGTTCTAGTTGTTCTTTCTGTTGATTGCATTTCATATTTAAATTGGGACTACAAACGTATTTCGGGAGCTTTCCCCATGTACTGCATATTTAAATTGGGACTACGGACGTATTCCGGGAGCTTTCCCCCTGTACTGCATATTTACTTTGGGACTACAGACGTATACCTGGAGATCCCCCAACACTGCATATTTATTTTGGGACTACGGACGTATTCCGGGAGCTTTCCCCCTGTACTGCATATTTACTTTGGGACTACAGACGTATACCTGGAGATCCCCCAACACTGCATATTTATTTTGGGACTACGGACGTATTCCAAGAGATCCCCCATCACTACATATTTATTTTGGGACTACGAATATATTTCGGGAGATTCCCCTTGTAGTGCATGACAAATTCTGAACTACAGGACGGAATTCCGGTAGATTATCTTGAAGAAAACTACGTTTGAAAAACCATCATTTCAAAAGGTATGTTTGAAGAGCATTTATCTTGAAAGAAACTATGTTTGAAAAACATTCATTGGAAAAAGTACATTTGAAAAGCTTTTATTGAAAGGAATTACGTTTGAGGATTTCGTTATGTAAAATATATTTATATATCTTCGGAGGAAGTATATTTCAAAGGAAATTTTCTAATTGCAATGATTATATTTTTAAGAGCTTTCAATATAAACTTGCGGTTGAAAGGTTTTTTACTCGAAGATTAGACAAATTTATTGGTGTTGTTGTCTAAGACCTGATGTGAGAATTAATGCAGTGCTGAGTTACCAGTGTTCTTACCATGTTGTGGCTTTCCGGTTTTTGGCTTGTATCTCCGTCCGTCTTTCTGTGTATTGTTATGCTGCTCCGTTGTTGGTTGTTGTATTTCCTTCCACATTGTAGTTATTCTGTTGGTTACTATATTGTGTAGTCATTAGATAGATGTCATATTCAGTCATTTTCTATATTTATGCATGTTTGATTTATTAGACCAATGGGTGTCTTGACTAGTCCTCGTCACTACTTCACTGAGGTTAGTCTTGATACTTACTAGGCACCGCTGTGGTGTGCTCATGCTACTCTTCTGCACATTTTGTGCAGATTCCAGGTTTCGCATAACCGACCGATTGATTCTTAGCAACGCGGTTCCTGTTGTGGAGACTCAAGGTAAAAACGCTTCAGCATTCACGGTTTCAGAGTCACCTTCTTATATTTTGTTCATACACTGTTGTATTTATTCTGAACAATGATAATTAGAGATTTTAGTGTAAGTTCTTTAAAGCTTATGACTTGTACTCGCTGGGTTTTGGGAATGATGTTCAAAGCATAGATAGTTATTTCCAAAAAGCATATAAAATTTTGATATTATGATTTATGTTATTTAATATTAGGCTTACCTAGTCCTTAAGACTAGGTGGCATCACGATACCCAACGGAGGGAAAATTGAGTCGTGACAGGTTTGAATCAGAGTTCTAGGTTCATAGGTGCTACGAGTCATAAGCGAGTTTAGTGGAGTCTTGCGGATCGGTACGGAGACGTCTGTACTTATCTTCGAGAGGCTACGGAACTATTAGGACAATTTCACTTCCTTTATTCCCAACGTGCGAATTCCTTGATCTTGAAATTTGAAATTTATCGTTCTATTCTCTCACCGATGGTGAGGATACGAGCTACGGTTCCTGATGATGTTACCCCCGAGACGGATGTCGCTTGGGGCAGAGGCAGAGGCCGATGAGGAGCACGTGCCGTAGTTAGGACACCTACCAGAGCAGCCGTTGTGGATCAGCCAATAGTTCTAGTTGGGGAACAAGTACCAGAGACGCCTTTGTTACGACCGGACTTCAGGAGACTTGGGCACAGTTTCTGAGTATAATAGGTACAATGACTCAGGCGGGATTGATTCCAGGTGCACCAGCTACTCCACATATCAGGGGAGGAGTTCACACTCCCGCCGCCTACACTCTAGAGCATCGAGATCATGATAGTCAGGTCCCAGGTATCATGGAAGCACAACATATGGCTTCAAATCATCCCGTTGTTAGGGCAGCAACATCGGAGGAAGAACAACTTAGACTTGAGAGGTACATGAAGTACCACCCTCCTATCTTTCAGTAGATTGGCGACCGATGATGCCCAGGGTTTCTTAGAGGGTGTCCCTACATTCTTCAGACTTCAGGTATTGTGGAGACGGGCAGGGTTATTTTTGTCACGTCCCAGCTTAGATGAGCGACTTATCAGTGGTGGCGGGCATATGAGTTGGGTAGCCCAACCGAATCAGCTTCACTTACATGGGGTCAGTTTCAGAGATGTTCTTGAGAGAGTTTGCACCTCATTCCCTCCGAAGGGAATGGCGCATGGAGTTTGAGCAGTTACATGAAGGCATTATGTCGGTATTGGAGCATGCCGTCAGATTCAGTGAGTTGGCCAGATATGCACCTCACTTGGTTGTTTCAATTAGAGGCGAGATCGTAGATTCATTGAGGGGCTCAGGCATGATGTGTGGTTCAGCATGACTCGAGAGTTGGAGTCAGATGTCTCGTTTCAGCAGGCAGTAGGGATCGCTCGCCGGTTAGAGGGCATGTTGGACCAGAAGCGAGAGGAGAGACGAGTTCAGGAGAGAGAGTACATGGAGGCGAGGAGGCCTTGTAGACTGGAGAAATCTACTGGTCCTTATTATGGAAGCAGGGTACCACACGGTAGAGGTTTTGTGGGTCAGCCAGTTCGGTTTGCATTACCGGCTTCGTATGGGGTTTTAGGTGCTCATGGGTCTCAAGGTACTCGTGTTGTATAGTTTCCACAGCCATGTCAGCATAGAGGTTGTTTTGAGTGTGGAGATACTAGTCACAGGGTGAGAGATTGTCCCAGGATTCAGTCAGGTGTCACAGCAGGGTATTCAGTTGAGTAGAGGGCGCCCAAGAGGGGAGGCCCGACCTGTTGATATGTTTCATATAGTGGGATGGAGGCTGTTGTGTCAGATATTATCACACAGGTATGTTTTGATGTGTTACAGAGGGGCACCAATTGTATTTCGTTATATAGTTCTGCTGGTCGGGACGAGTTCCCTTATTTGTTGTTTCATTTAGGAGTGAGTTTCATACTTTGCACTCTATTTTTCATGACTGTTCGTGTTGGGAAATTCTAAAATTGGTATCACGTGTCTTTCGTTTTTTCCATTCATCATTGAGAGTGGTGAGACTATAAGTAAGTTCTTGTTATCGTCATGGTAGGCTTAATGTGATTTTTCCTAAGTATTTTGTTTACGAGCTGTGATTTGATACTCTATCGGGATGTGAGTTCAATGAGCGTTATGATTTTATCAGCCAAGATGAGTTAGTGAGGAATTTCAATTGGTATGATATATTTTCGGTACGTGATTTAGAGTTGAGGGTGAGGTCCTCGTGATAGTTTGTGATTTGATATGTTTGGACCAGGATGAGTAACACGGTGGGAATTTTTTCAGAATGGGATCTTTGTGAATTGTTCATATGCTTTACTTCATCTTTGTTATATTGATTTTATAAGTCAGTATTGACAGAGATTTGTGCCTTTGGGCTTGTTCGATAGTTTCCTAATGTGATTCTCTTTTCATATTCAGTCATTTTCGTTATGTGTTTCTTTAGCTTTAGCTTGCGGGATGTGTGCCCGGTGGTGTTAGTTGTGTCTTGGTGATTCGGGTGTCTAACGATGAGGTCTCCATGTTATTTGCACCATTTTCAGTGTTATGGGGCTTGGAAATAGAGTTCTTTCATATATGGGGCCAATCGCCAATGCTGGATTGATTTCAGGCAGCTATTGCGATCAAAAGTGTTATTTTGAGCCTACGTGTGATGTGTTATGTTGTGTGGTCGTGCCTTATGGGTGTAGTCATGAGTTGATGCAGCTGGTTAAGGATGATGCCATATACGAAATTGAATCGGGTCTTTTGGAAATGAATAGAAGGTGAGAAATTGGGGTATGAGGCTTATCGGTGATGGTAGGAAGGCTAAATTGTAGTTGTGATTGTGTCATCAGGATTATGTAGGTTGGCGTGATGTGGGATCACCCGCGGGTGTGTGTTGGAAGTGTGCATTCAGCAATTGGATGAGGTCGGGGTGAATCTTGGCACGTTCGAGGACAAACGTTGGTTTTAAGAGGGGGAGAATGTAACGACCCGACCGATCGTTTTGAGGATTTAAGCTCCGTTCGGTGGCGTAAGGTCTTGAACAGCTTCACATTGTGTATATTGACCTGTGTGTATGGTTGGATTCAGTTACCGGAGGATTCGGAGTCAAATTGGAAGAGGGGTTTTAAATTTTGAAGCTTAAGCGGTGAGAATTGACCGGAGGTTTGACTTTTGTATAAACGGTCTCGGAATGAGTTTTGGGTGATGTCAACAGCTTCGTATGGTGATTTTTTACATAGGCGCGCATCCGGAATTGGTTTTGGAGGTCCATAGAGTAATTTGAGGTAATTCGACGAAAGTTATAATTTTGGCGATTTCGGTCGATAGGGGAAATTTTGATATCGGAATCAAAATGGAATTCCGGGAGTGGCTGTAGGTACGTTGTGTCATTTTTGACTTGTCTGCAAAATTTGGCATCATTCCGGGTTGAATTGATAGGTTTCGGCACAAGTTTTGATATTTGAAGATTTGAAAGTTCATGTTTCAAAGTTGTTTTATGTGATTTGGGATCTCGAGCGAGTCCGAATTAGGTTATATGACTTGTTTGTGTGTTTAGAATGGGTCCCGGGGGCCTCGGGTGTGTTTCGGATGGACCACGGGTCATTTTTCCCATTTTTGGAACTGCTATTTTTTTGCTTCTGAAGTTCTCCTTCGCGATCGCGAATAGCCCTACGCGTTCGCGATGTGTTGTTGACGACCACCTTGAAATCCTTCTTCGCATTCGCATTTGGCACTCCACGTTCGCGTAGAACCTGTTCCTTGTTCTTCGCGTTCGCACACTCTTCACTACCTTCGCGAAGGGTCCTGCTGGACAACCTCGTTTTTCCTCATCGCGTTCGCACCCCTTGTTCCGCGTTTGCATAGTAGAAACCAGGCCTTAGACACTGATACTCGTTACTCTTTGCGTTCGCAGCATTTCCTCCGCGTTCGCATAGGCCCCACCTTTTTCTCCTCCGCGTTCGCGAGCCAGCCTTCGCGTTCGCTAAGTAGAACCTGGGCAGATTCATTTTTTTCCTCTTCGTGAACGCGTCTCTTCCTCCGCGTTCGCGATGCACAAAATCCTGGGCTCATTATAAGTCTTCAAAATCGAGGGTTAAGCCATTTTTATCAAATTTTGACTTCTAGAGCTCGGTTCTTGGCGATTTTTGGTGGGTTTTTCACGAAATTCGATTGGGTAAGTGTTCTTCAACTAGAATTGAATATATTTCATGATTTATCTTTATTTTCATCGTTTAATTTGCGTTTTGAGTTGAGGAAAATATTGGTTTTGAAAGAAAATTTCTAAAATGAAAAATCGCGATTTGAGCGACAAAATGGTATCGGAGTTCGATAAATTTTGTATGGTTGAACTCGTATTAGAATGGGTATTCGGATTTTGTAAAAAAAAATCGGGTTCCGAGGTGCAGGCCCGGGGGTCGATTTTTAGATTCTTGTAAAGATCAAAACTTTGTTATTCGAAATAGTTCCTTATACAATTTATGTGTATTTTGAAGTTGTTCTAGTTGGATTTGAGCCATCCGGAGGTCTTTTCACCTGAAAAGTCCATTTTAGAGTACCAGGTTGTCGTCTTCGAGGTTAGTATCTTGCCTAACCTTGTGTGGGGGAACTACCCCTTAGGAATTGAGTCTTCTATGTTGATTGTAGCCCGTGTACGCGAGGTGATGAGTGCGTTCTCGGACTTATTTGTATGAATTTGGACTTTTTGGGTTCTTAGGTCCTTATATCCCCTATGTATGAATTTGTAACTGTTATGACTAAGTTTCTGGTTGTTAGTTTCATCTCTTCCTGCTTAAATTATATTTTTCTTGCTTTTAGTTTCCCTTTGTTGTTAGTTTGATCTTAATTTACTTAACTGGATATTTTACCTCTTCTACCATCATGCTATATTTTCTTGCCTAATTGATTGGAGTTAGTATTATCTAGCCTTATAATCTTTTAGCCGTAATTGGAATATCTATTCGTTGGTGTCAAGCATGCCCGTGAGTCGTATACTGTGATTTATATGATTTTCCCTTAACTGCTACCTAGGTTTAGTTTGATAATCATCCATGTTGATGGTATCTCCTTGGTGTGGCCTATTACCGAGCATTGTTCAACCTGAGTTTTGAAGCTAATTGTTTAAGCGAGATTGGTTATAGTTGTTTTCCCTTGCCGGGATGATTTGGTTTCTTCTTGTTGTGAACTTGAATATTGAGAATCGTTTCTATATTTGCTTTGTTTTCCCCTTTTCCTTCAGTGGCTACTTCTTATGAGTGAGTTTTACCATTCTTGTGATTTAAGTTCTTGTATTGATTTGCTCGTCGCACTTGGCATTTTTGTCTTTTGTTTCTTTTGTGCTTGTTGTGGCAATGTACGATGTTTCTGTCGTGTTCTAGTTGTTCTCTCTGTTGGCTGCATTGCATATTTAAATTGGGACTACAGGCGTATTTCGGGATCTTTTCCCATGTACTGCATATTTAAATTAGGACTATGGACGTATTCTGGGAGCTTTGCCCTTGTACTGCATATTTACTTTGGGACTACAGACGTATTCTGGGAGATCCCCCAGCACTGCATATTTACTTTGGGACTACAGACGTATTCCGGGAGATCCCCCAGCACTGCATATTTATCTTGTGACTATGGACGTTGTCACGACCCCAAATCCTAACAGGTCGTGATGGCACCTATCGTATTATAGGCAAGCCACTATCACATAACTACACATTTGCTTTAATAAAATTTCTCAAAATCATTAATAATATTCCATAGCAAGTATAAAATTTCTCTAAGTCTTTAACAAAGCATAATATAATCTACCAGTCTAAAACCATCTCCCATAACTGGAGTCAACTGATCACGAGCATCTAAGAATAAGACACTGCTAATGTCATAATACACTGTCTCAGAACAAAATACTACATATTACATGAAGGAAGAGAATGGAGAAGCTGTGGATGTTGGACAACTACCTCGAAATCCCAAAAGCGGACGCTGAACGATCACATATAACTACTGCTCAGAACCAGTACCTGGATCTGCACACAGGGGTGCAAGGAGTAATGATGAGTACGCCTACTCAGTAGTAATGAAAATAAATCAAGACTGAAGATAAGAAACACACAACAACAAAACACCAATCCACAAATAGTAAAATCTTGAGTCTCAATAAAGTATACATTTAGTACATATGTTTGAAAACCAATTTCCGTAAAAATCCTTTGAACAAGTATATTTTCCAATGTTTCTCAGTAAAACTCCCCAAAAATATCAGTATGAAATATGAAATGAATCATAATAAAAAGCTCAGCAAAATATCATTTTAAATCGCCCCTCGGGCAAAATCATCACTCATAATCAATCCCTCAGCACCTCACCATCACTCAATAACAGTCACTCATCACCTCACAGTCACTCAGCATCAGCCCCTCGGGCAACCTCACTGTCACTCATGCCTCCCAATCACTCATCACTCGGCACTCGGCACTCGCACTCAGTAGGTACCTGTGCTCAC